>OY744536.1:92000864-92003364 GCA_963556195.1 Sepiola atlantica | reverse complement strand
GCTTTTGGAAAAGATCTTTGGGGCGTAGGTTAAAAACGATTCGTTATATATCGAGTCTCTAAATCCATCGATTACTTTAGCATAGAGAGGTGACGGTGCTTAAGAGGCTAACGACACGGACTGTGCGTGCGAAGTTCGAATCTAGCCGGTTCCATAGTACCGCATAAATTTAAGGGTTTCAGCAACTTTCACTTGGTCACTCCTTGGCCAAAATCCCAGCAAGATAATCAAGCGTATGAAAGAAGTTGCAATGTTGATTCATATTATGTTTAATTTAATTCGATTGAGCAAAAGCAGACATTGATTTTGCCTGATTAATTGTTTTTCGGCAAACCAAAAAAGTATCCATCTCAAAGTCAGCAGCAAACGGTGTTTGGTCAGATTTAGTTCTTTATATTAAAGAGTTTGTGTCGCTTACTTTTGGTGTGTTTGCCAACAGTTATACTAATTTTTATTAAACAATTTATTCATAAAATTGTACGGTAAAGGTACAGAATAGTTAACAAGGCCCTTTTTTGTCCAACGTTATCAATGGCTTTCTAAATAACATTCTGCAGTTTACGGACCGTGCTGAAATAATAACGTTAATATTTAGAAAGCTATTCAAATTAAGTTTTAAACGCGGCATATCCAATTTCATATTCCGCTTCGGCTGATAACGAACCCCCGTATGAATAAAAGAAAAAAATAAATAAATAAATAAACCAACCACTAAGCAAAGACGAACAAAATGTCCATTCGTTTGTGACAAATAAGAGTTTGTTTCAACTATTGGCTACAAGCAACGTTTAGTATCTGTTCTGATACTACACATGTTTTCTGTCTTCGGGCAGTGAGGAAGAAATCCTTTCCGACTGAGGCAATTTTAATTTTTTGTCCCAATCTATGATGTCCATTTCTGAAAGCTGAGTTTTCTCAACATTAAAAACCGATCTTATGTCAAACTGCCCTCGTAGGGGAGACAAGTAATTGCGACGCTTTTTCGCAATAAAAAAAACCAATTGCTATTACTTACTATTGTAGGCATACCTTATTTTAAAGGAAATACAGTTGGAAAATTAATAAAAAAAAATTAGTTTACTTTACATACTATTTTGTGACCTATTTGCGTGAAAAAATACAAATGTAATGTTTAATAAAAGTTATAAGCCTTTTAATTTAGCATAGATAACTGGGATGGGGAATGAGGCCATCTTTGTTTAGTCAGTAACGTAAACAAATCGATATTTTTCTTTTTTTTTTATCATTCATGGTATTTTTTTAACGCATTTCTCAAATGTTTTCTGTTTCTTTTTTTTTTTCTTTTTTAATTATTTAAAATAAAACATTAAAAATTTTCATTTGAAAATTCTTCGGCATTGATTTTTTTTTTTTTAATTAAAATTTTTTTTTTTTTTCAGAAAAGAATATCGTATAAAATTCTCCAATAAGTAAATTATTTTTTTTTTTCGTCTTCTTTTTTTCTTATACAATTAAAAAAAATCCAGTTTAAATAAACCATGAAGATTTATGTATGTCTTTATCACGTTTGCTGTATTTCTTTTAAGGTCGTTCTCGGTCTTTTGGCCAAGATCAAAGTGTAGTATCTGTTCCGATGGATACTGCACCCCATAGACTGGTATTGTCTTGACCTTCGGGGCTTGATTTACGCCGGTCTATGGGTTTGTCCTGTGGAGTTCTATGAGGTCCACCCTCTCAGGCTTTGCCTCCCCTCTTTGGGGAGGACTAAGTTTATTGTTTATTACCTGAGGTGCCCCTACCGGAGAATTCCGACGGGGCTGCCCAGATAATTTTTAATGGCCAGAGTGCTCACCTTGTGGGAGTAAGATGAAACTGGCCTTGTGCCTACCCTCCCGAAGAGGAGGTAAATAATACATGAACGTTATGTTAGAACTTACCGGGTTGATATACATTCACATCTGATTGTGTGTTTGTGACGTTTGTGTGTTTCTACAGAAAGAAGTTAAAAAATCTTCATGACCTCCAAACGTGTATTATTATGTACAATTTTCATTATTCGGACTACATTTCTAATCTTCAGTGTTATAATCACAACGTTTCGGCCGCTGTAACATCCGACCTTCTTCAGGTGTATCTCTTCGGATTCGGGAATATTTCTGTCAAACTCTGGAATCTTTTTTTTTATTTTTTTGCTTTGTTAGTAAGTAGCAATAGGTTTGTTGGCAATCGTTCAGAATAAGGTCTTGGAATCTTTATTCTTGACAAAAGAGATACACCAACATTATACAAATTATCAATCCTCATCTAAAAAATTCAGAAATATGTGTATTCTTATATAAAATGTATAAGGAAATATGCTGGAGTAATCCTCTAAGGGCTCTGAGGACATAACTCCCTTGAAACTTCCATATTTTTTAATGCAATTAAAATAATAAAATTTTCTCCGGAAGAAAACCGAAGTGGTCCCGAATCTCTAGACTAAGCGAGCTATGGTGCCGAACCTCCTTTAAAATATACACCCGATTTTGATGAAAGTTAT
>OY744536.1:91980864-91993364 GCA_963556195.1 Sepiola atlantica | reverse complement strand
GGTATCGTCCATGCGGTCTAAGTTCCTGCTATATTACAAAGAAGTTATATATATATATATATATATATATATATATATATACACTTGTTTCACAGATATAGTTTTTCGTTGTGAGTAAGATAAAGTGGTCGACCATAGTAGAGGGCAGCTCTAAGGCTCCATTTACATCAATTACTACATAAAACATGTAGCGGTGAGCGCCGCTGCTTTCTCAGCATTGTACCACTCTACCCCCCCCCCACAGAGTCACCTTATCATGCTGGGTGGTTAGAAATAGGGACACCAACCCTCTACGGTGCTAGAAAACTTCTCAAATCTGACAGTATGCTATATCTCTACAAAGCCCCCATCGGCCCATGCATCGAGTATTGTAAAATCTGAGCTGATGTGACGTCAATCAGTCTCTCCCTCTTAGACCCCCCCCCCCAAAAAAAAAAGTATATAATCTAACAGGTCACTCAATATCCACCAAGCTCAAACCCCTGTCCCATCGCCACAATGTTGCATCCTTGTGCTTATTTTACTTGAATGGAATGTGCTCCGATGAACTTGCTGCTCTAGTGTCCCCCCGACGTAAATAGACTCGACCAACCCGACAATCAGCTTAATTCCATCCATTCACTAGGAAGGTCCCCAGATGTCGGAATTTCGTAATAAGTTTCAAATTAGTCTTCTGGTGTTTGAAGATTAATTTCTCAGTACGGGCGATACAAAGAATATAATAAACTATACTTTAAGCTTCTATCCGATTGTGGCTGATGAGACGAGAACAAGCTACTCTATGGATTAAATAACGTGTTCCGTTCGAAATTTCACAAATTCCTGAATTCGACAAGACACGCCTGAAAAAGATCGCAGTTTACATCGCCCAAAGCGTTGTTAGAATTAAATCAAAGATGAGGGCAGTAGTCCGAATAATGCTAAAAATAGCCCAACAAATTATCACTCCTCGTCTATTTTTTTCGCAATAATTTAAAGGCTAATTAGTGAAAATGTATCTTAATATTAAGAACAACTTAGGAGTTTTAAAGTAAAAAATTAAAACCCCCAAAACGCCATTTTATATAAATCAGACGAAAAGATTCTAACGACAACTTATTTATTTACCTTCCACAAGTAAGATGTGACACAAGGTCGGGAAAGTGGGATTTGAAAAGCCAACGCCCGAGAAGGTGAGCACTCTGGCCTACAAAAAATGCCTAGGCAGCCCCGTCGGCATTCCCCGGTAGGGGCGCCTCAGACAGTAAGCAATAAGCTTACTCCTCCTCAAAGAGGGGAGGTAAAGCCTGGGAGGGTGGACCTCCTTGAACGGCACAGGACAAACCCATAGACAGGCGTAAATCAAGCCCCGAAAGCAAAGAACATACCGGTCTATGGGGTGCAGTATCCATCGGAACAGATACTACACTTTGATCTTGGCCAAAAGGCCGAGAAAGATTCTAACGATGAAATGGGGTTTTAGATTAGTTGAGAATTCAGTGTTCAAACGCCTTGGGATAGCATTCACCGGCGACATTGATAGGAATAAATACATAGAAGATACAACCAAGTCTGCTGCAAAGAAGGCGGGCTCCCTCTACCGTTCTAGTAAACTGTTAACATATGCCAATATCATATATCTCAATAAACCAACCATTCACCAATGCATTGAGTCTCGTTGTCACATCTGTGCTGGTGAACAAACCACTAGTCTCTTCCCTTTAGAAATGCCACAGAATAAGAGTCTCTTACCTTACAAGTAAGCACTGTCTACCAAACTCCATCCCTTATCCCAACGCCGCAATTTAGCATCCCTGTTCCTGTTTTACTAGTATTTCAACGTAATGTGTTCCGATGAACTTACTCAGTTATACCCCCTCAACGTTAGTACTCCCGATGAACCCGACTAGAAGCAAGATCACACCCCTTCACTTTAGCGGACACCAGATGTCAGAAACAAATTCTACTCTAGTAGCTTCTTTCCTCGGCCGGCTTGCCTACGGAATTTTCTCACTACTCCTATTTTTTTCGATTGTACCGAAATGCGGAAATTGCAATGTAATGTTTACAAACATATTTTTTCAGAACTACACACGTGGGATGACCCTCTCTAAATCTGGCCCTTAATCACGTCTCAGTGGAAATATGCTTTGTTTCGAGTTATTAAATGTTAAGAAATATTTAATTTGATAAAAAATTTAATGTTTAAATTTTAATCAATTATAAAAATATTTTTTTATGCATGTTTGTGTCCTAAATTCTCTGTGGTCACAATACACATCTCATAGCCCCATGGGAGTCATGTGGATCACGTTGGGAACACTAAACTCGTCTAACAAAAATCACTGTAAATATTGTATCCCTCCTCTGTGTTTCTAAAACTAATCATAACTTCCATGATCACGGTTTCTTTCCCAGAACTACCTCTTTATGTAACACAATACATCGGAACTGCTTTCCAGGTGACTGTAACATGATCGTTTTGGAGTCCAATGTTAACCAGTTCTTGTTAAGCCGTCTTTAAAAAAATCAGATTCTGCCCAGTGTCAATCACTGTATTCCATCCGTACGGTATTGTCTCGCTACCCATCTGTCAAACTTGAATAACCTTAATACCTGAGTCACATTTTTGTTTCGATAACAGGTGACTTATTAGTAAAAAAAAAAAGTGTGCCACCGTTTTAGATAAACACTAAGCTCAATAGCATTGCCGTTTTAAATACAAAGTTGAGCTGAATAATAATTTAATTTTGAGTTAGAGCGAATAGTTGCAATTTGTGATTAACGCAAAGCCCAACACATTGCCATTTTCGATAAACATGAATCTCAATTGTATCGTAATTTTAAATAACCACTAAGCTGATTGCGATCTTGACGTTAGATACAATCTTAATGCAATGACATTGTCATTTAAGATGAACTCTGATCGCAAGAGCAGCCTCACTTTAGATACACGTTAGTCGAAATATAGTAAAGTCATTAAAGATAAGCCATGAGTTCATTATTATCATTGTAGATATCAAGAAGAAAATGTTATTCTCTTAAGTTTTAGGTTGTATCAAAGCATAGAGTATACACGAGGAGATAGGCACACCTTTCCGCCACAGGAATATGTGGCAGGGGCCGGAAGGTTGACAATAATGCCAACGAACCAATAACGGGGTTTACTGGCTCAAAACTAGCTTTAGACGAAGACCTGTCGAGATATCAATGTAGGGACAGCTATGGCGATTTAGCTATTTAGAAATTTCAACTATAAAAGAGAGAGAGAGAGAGTATTGATTTACTCCTCTCCAGGAGTTAGGCACAAGGCCAGTTTTTATCTTACTCCCACAAGTAAGATGTGACCCAAGATCAGATCGGGGAAGTGGGGTTTAAAAATTGCCTTGGCAGTCCTGTGGGCATTCCCCGGTAGAGGCACCTCAGGCAGTAAGCAATAAACTTACTCCTCTCCAAAGAGAGGAGGCGAAGCCTGGGAGGGTGGACCTCCTAGAACTGCACAGGACTGACGCATATACCGGCGTAAATCAAGCCCCAAAGGCCAAGACAATACTAGTCTATGGGGTGCAGTATCCATCGGAACAGATACTACACTTTGATCTTAGCCAAAGAGAGAGAGTAACGCCTGTGAGAATCAAGTATATGTATACATATATAATATATATATATATGATATATATATATATAATATAATATATATCAAATATAATATATATCAAATATAATATAATATATATAAAATAGAATATATATATATATATATATATATATATGTAATACACAGTGAGAATAACAAGTAAAAAGCAAAGAAAAAAAAACTAAAACCAACAAGATGCAATAAATTATGTGAAATCTCCAAGAATGTTTGATCGAGTTTTCCTTTTAAACTTATATAGATATATATATAACATAATCATCCCTGCACATAACATAGTTATCTACATACACGTGTTTAGTCGTTTCTAGGGGCTCATCAGTGTGGCTAGACATAGAAAGGTTCAAAATAAATTATATATATATATATAAGCACTACTGCGAAGGAAATAATTATTTCCACTAAGTATTTAGGTATTATAGTTAAATAAAAATTGAAGTAATTGAGTATTTACAATAATGAGCATCGTAAAAAATACATAAATATTCATATACATACACACACACACACATATATATATATACATTTGTTATGTGTATATGTATCTATTTATACATATATATGCGTATATATTTGTGTGTATATTTATATATTTTGTGTGTATATGTACATATTTATATGTATGTGTATATATGTGTGTGTATGTGTATATGTGTGTGTATGTATATATTTATGTGTATGTATATATGTATATTTTTATGTATGTGTATATTTATTTATATGTGTGTATACGTCTCTCTCTCTATATATATGTGTGTGTGTGTGTGTGTGTGTATATGTATATATTTTTGTGTACATATGTATGTATATATGTCTTTGTGTATATGTGTATATATTTGTGTGTATATGTGTATATATTTGTGTGTATATGTGTATATATTTGTGTGTATATGTGTATGTGTATATATTTATAAGTATATATTTGTGTGTGTGTGTGTGTATATTGAGATAAATAGATAAAAATAATTTGTGGGTGTGTGCGTAACATGGCGTCAAGTTCTCAAAATCGGGGGTTTACATATGAATGCTGAAACCGAGCCGGATCAACACAACGAACTTTGTACATATCAAGCGTTAAATATCTTTCTAGAAAAAGCTTTACAACAATAATAAATTATAAATTTGGCTGTGTTAATAAACTCGAAACAGTTGTTTCTGATTTTCATATATATATATATATATATATATATATATATATATATATATATATATATATGGACAATATTTTACCTGGTCAAAAATATAGTGATTGAAGGGGCGTGGTGTTGATGGGGATTCATTCCTTAGATCATATCCGCTGGATCCCCCCCCCTCTCCTCCGGTCCGGAGTTCGGTGGTAGGTAGCGGTGGTTTTGCTTTCAGTACTCTAGTCTTCACTTTTTACAGCACTGTGTTTTTATTAATTATGGCGATGAACTAAATATGCTACTACTACTACTACTATTAATTATTATATTCTAGACAATATTTTTTATGTTTTTGTTTTTCTTTTTCTTTACAGGTTCAGAGGTGTTGAATTCTTGCCGACTTTTCCCACCAACTTCGGAAAGTTGGACACATTTCCCCAGTGCGACTATCAAATACATAAACACCTACCGCTGCTCCACGAAGAGACCTCAAGAGATTTTCCGAAGTTCCTACGATTGAAATGAAGCATTTTGACCACTGTCTCAGAGCATATCTATGCAGATTGATATAATAATTAAATTTCCCTCCTTCAAGTAAATATTTGTTTTGGTTTACCGAAAGAATAAAAATTGGACATTTGTCAAGTTTGACACCGAAGAATATCTCGAAACTTTAAATTACTATTTAAATTATTTTCCGGGATAATTTCGAATGTTACTTTTTTTTTTTTCATAAATACATCAGAAAACATACAAGAAAATATGATTACACAGTAATAGCAATGATACACGAAACAAAAATATTCTAAATTAGAAATAACTAAATTAAAACAAACAATACAAAAGTATAAAATTAAACATTTTTTTAAACCTAGACTATTATAATAAATCGATACATTATAGAAGAAATATATATTCTAAACTTTTAAAAGTTAGATTTAGAATAAGAAAAAATTAAAATAAACATTATAAACAAACACAATAGCCATACACATCTATCCACATGTATATAAACACACACGCTACATTGTTTTAATATAACAAGTTCTTATTGTTATTCTTTTTTAAAGAACATATGTAAATAAATATACATGTATATAAATGAATCCCCTGTGTTTAAAGACACTAAAAAGTTTTAGTGTTTTTGTATATATCCTGTGCGCCAAAAAATCACAACACGACTTGCTCTGAAAAAAAAACTTCTTTTTTTTTACAATAACACCAAAAAATAACTAATACTACTTGCAAATCACTACTTTCTTTTACAGTAGTTTCGAAATAAAAACATTGGGTTCATTAATATTGATATAGGTAGAATAACAATGTGCATTTATATGCATAAAGATATATATTAAAGATCCTGATAGTTATACAGACGCCGGGTTTTCTTTTATAAGTAATATAAGAGGCATACTCCGTGAAAGTGAAGAAAAAAAATGCGCGTGCCACCTAGAACTCATGCGCTCTTCTTGAAGAACGTGTTTCCGTAGTCATTGGAACTTCCACTGTTACTACTCGTACGCAAACAGCTTAGCCTAATACTATCAATACAGAATTGTATAGTGCCACAACTGCTACAAGTCATAAAAAATTGGCGCCACTAGTTAAACTCCGACTACATACTTGATATTGTCAGCCGGCATTCAAACAAGGTGCGACTTTTTTTCTTTATAAATGCATTCTGGTAGTTTTATGTAATATTATTCTTACTATTGTTATTAATCATTATTATTATTATTATTATTATTATTATTATTATTATTATTATTACAATTCCTATCGCTAACAACAACAACTACAGCTACACAGCCTGCCCTCACGACTGTCAGAGCACTTGCTGCAAATCGTTATTTAGGAGTAATTCCGCTTCAAGAGCGATCTTTCCTGCAACAACAAATTTTTTTTCCAACCTTGCTACAACAACACAGCCTACTACTACTACTACTACTACCACTATTAATACGACTACTAGTACTACTAATATCACACGATCGCCCCTACCACCTAACATTTTCTGCGTCGATACCAGTCGTTCTACTGGCGTATTCTAATTCGAGGAGTTCACAATAAGAGCGTCCCAAATTAAATATATTTGGCGTTGGATTTAAGTATATGACAACACTTACCTTACACGCGGATTTATCGGAAAAGAAAAACGAAACATAAAAAAATACATTAAAAAAGCAGATATATATAATACAGTAAGAAATAAAAGAATATACAAACTTCAGCACACATATACACTCACACATAGATCTATCTATTTACACAACATAGACCTATACATTTATAATAGTGCAATTATATATATATCTATATATATATATAAACGAATAGTTTTGAAGTTTGAATTTTGAAAAAAATAATATAAATATATATATATATATATATAAGTGTATACCTCAACACAGATATACCTGTGTATACGTTACAATCCCAGTGCTAGATATATCAATCAATCAAAATATATATATATATATATATATATATATAAACGATTTATAATCAGTTTCACTTTATATTCATATACCTTCTTACATACCCGGTAATTATTTGCATGTATTTATATAACTGGCTACGTATATATCAATGTACCTATATATAAATTAAACATACTCATTTTCCCTATACATATATGTATTCATAATTATATATCGTTATTAATATATGTGTGTTTCAGTGTGTTCCTATACCTATATACATATATTTACATATATACGGTGATAGTGTTTTTTTTTTGAGAAAGAGAATATTGTATCATACCCATAGGCGAGCCAATAAGTATTTGATACTTTACCTACTGGAAAAGTATATGAAAGGATATAATTATTAGTTGTGACTTAACGAAAAACGCAAGAAAAAAGAAAGTTAAACAAGGGAATGCAACGACTTTATTGCTTATACACGAGAATTTGGCGATAAATATATAATGTTTGAAATAGAAACTCTGTGAAAGAGAAGGCATTCGTTGTATAGATTATTCTCAACTGTATTCGGAAAGTCCAACTTAAACCCGAAAGCCAGTTAAGTTGCCCAGTAAATTCACACTGGACACCCTTATCATATTTGCGTATTTTCCACGTACATAGGATATCTTTTATTTTAATTTTATATATATCACCGTAAAAAAAAAACAAGAAAAATAAGTTGTATATTTACAATTACTTTTCTTCCTAACAAACCAATTATTCAATAATTTGTTTTTTTTTAATCAAAGAACAACGTACAAAAATAACATATTCATACGCACTTATATAATCACTACTTCTACCACTTCCAATTATATTAAAAAAAGGTCCTATATCCTTAATATAAGTACAACGGAATATACCGCAAACATATACACAATAATACTATATATATATATATCTGCATTTATCACATAACGTGAAGTTCACCTAGATAGCACAACCATAAACGCAAGTTTTAAAAAATATTTATATATGTATGTACCTATATATTTATAATCTGCGACTCGATAGATATATAGCCATATATATATATATATAAACGCATACTTCGCAAACACCAACAGGATATTATACGTTCGAAATTCAATATCCCGGATAAAGGAAAAATAAAAATATTTTTTCTGTTCTACGTCGATACCGTTTGAAAGTTAAATGCTTTAAACAGCTACCAGGACTACGTTTGCCATTAATACCACAAAACCTCCGCTAAGATCTACAACAAACTTCCATTGGCTTACTACTTTCACGGGAGAAAGTAAAAGTGACCAAGTGGAAGCGAAACGAAAACGCGAAATAATTGAAAAAAAAAAACGGAATTAACAGAAACGAAATAAATTTCCAGGAATTTAAGAACGAAATCTTGACGAAAAATCTTTGAAAAAACAAAACAAATAAAAACAGTTTAAACAAAAACGAAAAACACCCGAAGAAGCACAATCGCTTTGGAAATAAAGAAATCAAAGCAGACAAGTGCTATTCTATTATCTAAAATAGAAAATAAATAAAGAGGTTTCACATCCAGTTAAACAAATTTCAGTGATATACAAATTTTTAAATAAACGCAAAACACCGACAACAACAAGCAAACCCATACACGGATTGTTATTAATATTAATATTAATATTAACAAACCACAGCGACAATCTATATTACGGTCTCAAATAGCCGTAAAACCCTGACACACATACTACCCCCCTGCATCGTAAAACACACACAAAGGCCGCATACTTAAACAAATCATCACCCCTCACAACTCCCCACAAGAGTGAAGAAAATCTTTCAACTGATAAAGTTTTCTGAATCTCTCTCATCAAGGAAGAAGGAATTATACCTACATCAACCAAAACACGGTTTATTTTGCCTTTGGCCACAGCCCTAAGGAAAATTTAAAAACCAAATTTAAAAATCAAACAAAAAAAAGCATAAAAAATATATATACATATATATATAATATATATATATATTTATATATATATATATTCGTTTTCACATTGCATATGACACCTTCACTCTCTCGCTCTCTCTATCTCTCTCTTTAAAGTTCTATCTATCTACACATCTGTCTCTATTCATACCCCTCTCTCTATCTCTCTATCTATCTATTATTTTTTGAAAAAGAAAAGAAAGTATAGGAAAAAATAAAGTTTTTTTTTCCTAGTTAAAAATATATTAAAAAAAAAAAGAAGGAAAATAAAATCTAAATAAAAAAAGAAGGAGCCCTTTTTTTTCAATAAGAAGGAAAAAAAATAAATTAGGAAAAAAAGTAAATAAAAAAGAACGTTCAAATTTATCGGTTTAGAAGCGATTTTTTTTTTGCCTTTCTATCAAAAAAGGAAAATTAATCTCAAAATCCGGGAGTACGTGTACAAGATGGATTTGGACAAAGGATTCGAAGCGGTAAAGAAGATGTGGTTCTGCATCCTACTTCTTGTTGCTACATCACAGAGCACAAAAGCGTTACCCGCCACAATTAGAGTCGGTAAGTAAACCCCTTTTTTTATATTCTTTATTTTATCCCCTATTGATCTATAACAGCATTTAGTTCGATCTGTCTCGGGCCTCCTAAAATCTGCCCCCCTCCTCTATGTACCTAAAACTAAACGGATCTTCCGTTAGCAAAGGTTCTTTCGAAGAATCACCCTTCGGTTGAACACAATACCGTGGTGCTGCTTCCCGGTTGACAACAACATGGGCGTTTTAAAATCTGATCTTAACAAATTCTTGTCGGGCCATCCTCTTAAATAATCAAATTCTGCCCAGTTTCAATCATCGTCTCCAATACTAAAACTTTTATCTCACCGGCGACCTGACAGTTTTTAAGCCTTATCCTCGAGTTGTCTTTTAGCCTTGATAAGAGGTGAATCATTTGTACGAATAAATAAATTAAAAGAAAAAAAAAACTTTAATATTTGACGGTTAGTCCTCAAACGGTTGTCGGTAATTATAAAATATTATAAATTTGTATTATTTAGATAATTCGGACTACTGCTCTCATATTGGATGCTCCTATTTACTTGTCTCCCCACGAGGACAGTTAAACACAAAGTCGGTCATTAATGTGGAGAAAAATCCAGTTCCCCAAAAAGATGTAACCCTGGATATGAACAAAAATAAAAATTGCCTCAGTCTAACAGGATTTCTCCTTACACAGTCTAGAAACTACCTATCCCTCACGGACAGAAGACAGAGCATATGAAGTGTAGTATCAGAACAGAAACTACACTGTGCTCCTAGCCAAAAGGCCAAGGGTCATTGGGTGTTATACTCACAACGATTCGGCCGATGTAACCTCCGGCCTTCTTCAGATTCGTCTTCTCTTTTAACTCGGGGTTCTTTACGTTGAACTTGCGAATCTGTACGGAATTGGTAACAGGAATCTTCATTTAAGGCACCGGGGTTGCTTTCTTTTGCTCCGTAATTACGAATTACTTATATGACCGACGGGACTAGATCAAGCAACCTCCGAGCATTAAATAAAGGTTTCCGTTCGAAATTCGGAACAGATTCCCGAAGTCGACGAAAAAAAAAAACGAGTTCAAAGAAAAGCACCTAAGGGTAGGTCGGAGACTTCATCGGCCGAAACGTTGTGAAAATAACATCCAAAAATTCCAAATTATCCAAATCATCAATCTTCATGCCCAACATTCCTGAACATAAAATGTGTATATGTAAATTTGTCCAGATTTGAGAAGACCCGAGGAAGGTCGAAATACAGTATTTTTTTCGTATTTTCCAAGGATTAAAGGTATAAATCGATGAAAAAAAAAATTCTAACAACATGGACAAATATTTGCCATATCTGACCGACGAAACAGATTTGTGTATTAACTTTTTATATTGTATTCATAAACTTTGATTTGTGTTACATGCGCATCGAGTTCTGTTTTCAGACATATTATTCTTGATATAGATTTATATCATAATATAATTTGATATTACCTACAGGATTCCGGAAGAATCGAAACTGAAATCAAAATTTAACTTGGTGTCACCCTCTCTCTCTCTCTTTATCTCTCCCCCTCTTTCTTTATCTCTCCCCCCTCTCTTTATCTCTCCCCCCCTCTCTTTATCTCTCCCCCCTCTCTTTATCTCTCCCCCTCTCTTTATCTCTCCCCCTGTCTTTTTCTCTCTCCCCTCTCTTTTTCTCCCTCCCCTCTCTTTTTCTCTCTCCCCTCTCTTTTTCTCTCTCCCCCCTCTCTCTCCCTCTCTTTCTCTCTCTTGCCCTCTCTCTTTCTCTCTCACTTCCTCTCTCTTTCTCTCTCTTTCTCTCTAACTTCCTCTCTCTTTCTCTCTCACTTCCTCTCTCTTTCTCTCTCACTTCCTCTCTCTTTCTCTCTCACTTCCTCTCTCTTTCTCTCTCACTATCACTAACTTCCTCTCTCTATCTCTCTCACTATCTCTCACTTCCTCTATCTTATACTCTCTCATTCTCTCAGACTCTCTCTCTCGCTCTCTGCTCCTCTCTCTATCTCTGCGTCTGTCTCTGTCGTCCTCTGCTCTCTCTCTATATATCTTTCTTTTTCTCTCTATATGGGTGTATATATATATATATACATATGTGTACGTGTGTGTGTATATCTATATACATATATATGTGTGTGTATATCTATATATATATATATATATATACATATATATGTCTGTGTGTGTGTATATCTATATATATATATACATATATATGTGTGTGTGTGTATATCTATATATATATATATACATATATATGTGTGTGTGTGTATATCTATATATATATATATATACATATATATGTCTCTGTGTGTGTATATCTATATATATATATACATATATATGTGTGTGTGTGTATATCTATATATATATATACATATATATGTGTGTGTGTGTATATCTATATACATATATATATTCACACATATATATATATATATAGAGATATATATATGATCAGATAGCGTTTTTGCGTGTCTAAACATGAATAAACGTTTGTAAAACGATAATTAATTAATTTATTTAAAATAATTAAAAAGAATGATATACTGAATGAATTGAATCTTTAACAAAAAACCTAGTTACAAAAAACGAAGAAAAGGAAAACGCAACTTGAATGCAAGTTAAAAGTATCCCGGTCAATGGCGAGTACGTACACAAGTATATATTCAACATTTTGAGCGGCAACACGCGAGTAAGAAATCGCCGATTGCATTACTCGCATTCGAGATTCTGTTTTATTATTACTATCCTGTATACATTATATACTTTCAAATGCATTCTAAAGAATATGCCTTTAATGGC
>OY744536.1:91973364-91975864 GCA_963556195.1 Sepiola atlantica | reverse complement strand
AATTCACTCTAATGGATGAAATTTGATGCAAATTCGAAATATCGAACTTTTAAGATAAGATTTTGTGTACAGATAAGTAGACCAGAATTTAGTATAATGGTTTATTTATACATACATGATTCGCTACATATGTGCATACATGTTTCAGATGGTTTTTCAGCATGCATACCATAACTCGAAGAAGCTTGAAATATTTGTATAAATAAAGATTTATTAACATACGAAATAGACTTTATTCCTAAGAAAATTAATGTCATATTACTTCGTTTAAAAATTTCCTGAAATGTAGTTTGACATTTTTTACGTTTCTACTATGATATACGATAAGAATATCTTAGTGTCTCCAAATGCCTCGAGGGGCAATGACGGTATTGGTTTACTAGTAAATGTGACACATATGGGAATCTTATAAGTGATACACTGCTGCCATACGAATATCTATCACGGACAAACAGACGCTTCTATCCTTTACGTATATATATATATATATATATATATATATATATATATATATATATATATATATATATACTTTTCAGGTTCGATTATTTTCGATAGGATTTCGAATCAGAGAGCTCTATGTCCGTTCAAACAGAGCATGAATAAGTTATGAGGTTTAAAAAGACTAAATATACATTCGGATTGTA
This sequence comes from Sepiola atlantica, assembly GCA_963556195.1. Classification (NCBI taxonomy): domain Eukaryota; kingdom Metazoa; phylum Mollusca; class Cephalopoda; order Sepiida; family Sepiolidae; genus Sepiola; species Sepiola atlantica. The sequence goes on along the minus strand of OY744536.1, from coordinate 91,975,217 downwards.
CACATAAGTTATTTCGACCTTAACTAGGTCTCCTCGGATGTGTTTCCAACCACAATTCAAACCCAAATGGAAGAATTTTAACACCTTTATATATTTTAAAACAAAGTAAAAATAAAGAATAAAATAAAAAATAAAAAATAGAAAAATAAAAAGAATTTCAACGATATTCTATTTATTGATTGGTCTCTATAATATATATATATATATATATATATATATATAATGATGTGTGTGTTTAATTACAGAAGATGAACGCAACATCGGTACCGTCGGTTTGAAACCCAAACAAAAGGGAACTATAGTTGGCCTTCTGATGGGGGCATAAACAGCCACGCAAGGTTCCCTTTTTTGGGGATTTGAAACCGACGGTTTTGATGTCTTCATCTTCTGTAATTACAAATATAAACATATTACGCTCTTCTGCTGGGGTTCTCACACAATAACTTTACACACACACACACACATAGACACACATACACATACACAGGACCGGCGGGACAGTTATAAAAGTGGGGGAGGCTCTCCTAAAAAGTGGGGGGCCCGGTTAAACACATGCATATATAACTTCATTATTGATGACCCGTAAAGTGGGGGGGGGGGCAAGTCAAAAAGTGGGGTAGGACTTGAGCCCCCCTCTGCCCTCTGCCCTCCCCCCGGTGCCGCCGTCAATCATATATATAATATAACAATAGCCGACGTGGATGTGAATTAAATAAGGAACGATATCTCCTTTGTTATTATGTCCATAACACCATATTACGTTCTATTTTCACCGTATCTTACGTTTCGTTCTCGTATTATATTCGGAAGCAACTGACATTGTGTAAAGACTCTGAATTAGCGCCTTATACATATGGTTTTAATTTCATTGAAATCGTATAAACGTATTAGAACTTTTAAAGAAGTTCCGCCCCCATAACTTTCTTAAAGGAACAAATCGAGATCCGGCACGTAGATATTCAAACTAACTTACATTGCCTTCCTCGGAGACTTTCATACTTACGATTTAAATCTCATAAACAGCATATATTTGAAGTTTTAGGGGAGGTTCTGCCTTCATAACTTGCTTAAATTAAACACTTAGAGATGTCATACCACTTCCATTGTTCTTCCTTTAGGAGTTAAACATATGATTAAAATTTAATCAAAATAGTATATGTTTAAAGTTTTGAGGTAGGTTCTGTGTTCATGTTTTCCTTAGGTGGCACTTAGAGATATGAGACCACTTCCATTGTCTTCCTCGGGAGATGTAATACATATGATTTGAATTTAATCATACTAGGATATATTTGATGTTATAAAAAGCGTCCTGCAACCCATCGCCCTTAGTGGGGAGACTTAGACTCGGGACCATTGCCATTGTTTTTCCCGGAACATTTTACATATAAATACACTTTTAGTTTTGTGTAGATTTTCTAACCTTTATTTCAGTACGGAACACTCACACTTACACACACACAGAGGCACTGCTCTCTCTCTTTCCCCCTCTCTGTCTCTCTCTATCTCTCTCTATCTGTCTCTCTCTCTGTCTCTCTCTCTGTCTCTGTCTCTCTCTCTCTCTCTCTCTGTCTCTCTCTGTCTCTCTCTGTCTCTGTCTCTCTCTGTCTCTCTCTGTCTCTGTCTCTCTCTGTCTCTGTCTCTCTCTGTCTCTGTCTCTCTCTGTCTCTGTCTCTCTCTGTCTCTGTCTCTCTCTCTCTGTCTCTCTCCCTGTCTCTGGGTCTCTCTCTCTCTGTCTCTCTCCCTGTCTCTCTCTCTCCCTCTCTCTCTCTGTCTCTCTCTCTGTCTCTGGCTCCCTCTCCCTCTCTGTCTCTGGCTCCCTCTCCCTCTCTGTCTCTGGCTCTCTCTCTCTCTCT
>OY744536.1:91967601-91973164 GCA_963556195.1 Sepiola atlantica | reverse complement strand
CCTCTCTCTCCCCCTCTCTCTCTTTCCCTCTCTCTGTCTCTCTATCTGTCTCTCTGTCTCTCTGTCTCTCTGTCTCTCTGTCTCTCTGTCTCTCTCTCTGTCTCTCTCTCTGTCTCTCTGACTCCCTCTCCCTCTCTGTCTCTGGCTCCCTCTCCTTCTCTGTCTCTGGCTCCCTCTCCTTCTCTGTCTCTGGCTCTCTGTCTCTGGCTCTCTCTCCCTCTCTCTCCCTCTGTCTCTCTCCCTCTCTCTCCCCCTCTGTCTCTCTTATATATATATATGTATTTTTATGCATATGTCTATTAATTTACGAAGTTCAATGAGTTTCTATTTCGATATATGACATCGACGCTGTAGGTCTTAGTTAAATGAACGTCGGCATAGAACGCACAGTTCATGGATGCGAGTGTCTCTCAGTGAGTTGATGTGCAATGCAAGAACCGAAACGGCAGCAGCGCTTGTTGATTCCATTATTATTATGTTCGAATAAAATTATCAGAATTGTGTATGTTCGAATAAAATTATCAGAATTGTGTATGTTCGAATAAAATTATCAGAATTGTGTATGTTCGAATAAAATTATCAGAATTGTGTATGTTCGAATAAAATTATCAGAATTGTGTATGTTCGAATAAAATTATCAGAATTGTGTATGTTTGAATAAAATTATCAGAATTGTGTGTATATATATATATATATATATATATATATATATATATATATATATATATATATATATAATAATCCAGGTAAAACATCCACAGGGTAGTAAACAAAAGAATTTCAACCGGGTTTATAAAAAGTGCTCAATATCAAATAGAGTTTTATATATGATTTTTATTTACACACACACATGTACAACATCTGATCTAAGGTTAAGATCGGATTCGAACTCTACCTGATGAGATCTCAGTTAATAATAGCTGTTGATCGATAACATCGACCTGCCAGTTTCGCAGATTTTGTACATGTCTGTAAATAAAAATAATCATATACATATATATATATATATATATATATAAATAACATAAATGGTGAGAATAAAAATTAAACAAAATACAATATCTATTAAGTCATCAGTAGTTCAAGATAAGGGGTTTTAAATACATTAATTTTATTTGATTTAATTTTCATTTTTTATCCTTTACTTGTTTATATAATGGCTCTATCTCGTATGTCGAACATCACTTTTTCATGATAGGTTCTACTTTAAAGGTAGACACGGTATCTTTATTCTCCTGTTCCTCATATATGTCTGCAAAATGCGGATTTAATTTGTATCCCTAAGATGTAAACCGCTTCTGAGCCTTGTATTAGTTTTAGATGGCATCGACAAAACTAGGAATACGAAAGAGAGGGAAATGTTTTTCTATTTTTAGTAGTGGGGACTGTTACCGAAGATTACGTTTCTCATGGATGGCCTATATAAATTGTATTTCGTATCATGCACTGTATTATTAATTATGACTATATATATAATACACACACACACACACATTATATATATATATATATATATATATAACTTTGTAAAATGGTAAGGAAAAATCCCAGCAGAGTGCTCGATTAATTGAAAATTAAACTTAAAAATTAAGAGCATAATATTTATTTACTTTGGTAGAGAAAAATTAATACAACATTCGTACCGTCGGTTTCAAGCACGGAAGGTCTTACCAGTCTGGCTCTCTTCAGCTTCTGTTGAAATGACAACAGAAGCTGAAGAGAGCCGGATGGGTAAGACTTTCCGTGCTTGAAACCGACGGTACGGATGTTGTACTAATTTTTCTGTACCAAAATAAATATATATTTCTTTGGGGATGGTAGATTCTTGAGTCTTATCAGCTAGGATCTCATTGGATGTTTTGCTCCACTTTTCAAACTTTGAGTAGTGGTAGCAAAACAATAGCACCTTTTGTGCAACAGTCCATGGTTGGAATTTTAAGCTTCTTATATTTATTTTTTGTTGTTGAACTTGATGGAGATAGGGGGCGAAGAACTTTAGCCTCAAGGCATAATGGCTGACCCTGGTTGGGTTCTGTCATGTCTGGAGCACCATTTCCAGAGACGGGAAGGTTCACACCATTGCTTACATCTTCCCACCTGGTGTATGGACGGGTTGATGGGCCCTTTTTATTCTGGGTGCCGGCCTGCCAGTATTTATTTTTGTTTTATTCATATTTTTTATCATTCATTTCCTCATTGTCAGCGGCTTCTAATACTTTATTCGAAGATGTCCCTTATTAATAGATGGGGTTCCCCCGTCCGCAATTCGGGAGACGTGCTGGATGGCTTGAGGAGACAGCACACCATTTTAAAAAAAAATATTTGGTCAGGGTTTACTTCAAGTAAAAAGTATCCTCATGTCAGGGTATATGACAAACCCCTGTACAGAGAGACCGAACACACCCGAGGGTGGTATCAAGTAGCTATACAAGTCCTCCCCCTATATATATATATATATAGGTCTACTCAAAATGATGAGTCGTACATAACAGAACTTGTCAATATATCACTTATATATATATATATATATATATATATATATATATATATATATAATTATATATACAGGGTGGGCCAAAATAAGGGTCCTATCTTTAAATTTGAATAACTTGAATTTGAATAACTTCCACAAAATAAAAGTTAAACTCACCAAACTTTATGTGTGTGTAGACTGACCTTTCCGAGATTTTTTGAAATAAACAAAACAAATTTTAGCCGAAAAACACTTCTTAAAACTTACAAAAACTAAAGTATTGTTTTTTACACTGTTTTGAGTTTTTTAAGCAAAAATAATGTTTTCTAAATGAGGGTACGTTCCTTAGGGCTAATACGGCTCATGCTTGCTTCGGAAGGGGTCCTTTACTTATTCTAAAAAAAAATCAAAAAAAATCAATAAATAAAAAAGTTATGAATTTTTTAAAATAGGACCCTTATTTTTGCCCACCCTGTATATATATATATATATATATATATATATATATAATGTATGTATGTAGTGTTTTCATCGGGGTTTCCATTCTTTTTACACTACTCTACTTAAGAGAGAGAGAGAGACATAGACGAGTTATATAGTAGTATGGCTCTGAGTAGGTCACAAAGCTGAAAGCTCAACATTTCAATATATGGCAAACAACTCATATCTGTACACATTCTAGTAATAACTGTTTTAGTTGCGAGCATAAAAGGAAAAGTTGGTTTCATTCCTTGCGGTAATCACCAGGCTAATTGTAATTAACTTCTTGACTTCCCCCGCGAATGAACCATACACATTTCTGTGTAGATTAATTACCATTAATGCATTTTTCATGTATTTATTTCAATAGTGTTTCTTTTAACTTGACTCCCCACGAGGGCATAGTTAGACACAAAGGCCAGTTTTTAATGAAGGGTAATCTAGCTCCCCAAAACGGAGCACTCTGGATAGGAACCAAAACGTTGCCTTAGTCTAGAAAGTTCTCTTCTTTACAGACTTAGGATAAAATAATGTGAAATGCAGTACAAGAACAGATACTACACGCTGCTTCTTCTACAGAAGAATCCCAACAAATAGTGTTTAATACATGAACATATATTTTTAGAGTTTCTTATTTAAGAAAGTATTTGTTCAATTGTCTTCGAAGAAAGGCGGATCTGCTTACATATGTTCTTACTCGATATATAAAAAAATGCGTTCTTACAATGAGAAGGAATACATAAATGAGTGGAAACACGAATAAGTATTTATTTACTCCTCTCCAGGAGTTAGTCACAAGGCCAGTTTTTATCTTACTCCCACGAGTAAGATGTGACCCAAGGTCGGGTCGGGAAAGTGGCGTTTGTAAAGCCAGCGCCCGAGAGGTGAGCACTCTGGCCATTAAAAATTGCCTGGGCAGCCCCGTCGGCATTCCCCGGTAGGGGCGCCTCAGACAGTAAGCAATAAACTTACTCCTCCCTAAAGAGGGGAGGCGAAGCCTGGGAGGGTGGACCTCCTAGAACTACACAGGACAGCCCCATAGACCGGCGTAAATCAAGCCCCGAAGGCCAAGACAATACCGGTCTATGGGGTGAAGTATCCATCGGTACAGATACTACACTTTGATCTTAGGAAACACGAATAAGTATATAAATAAAAATTAAAATCACAGGAAAGAGCGTACGAAAGTGAATGATTAATTTATTGGCAAGATGAGATATTTTAGCGAAATATAATTACGCTTGTCGGATATGTTACTATATACATCGCAACATATCCCACTTTAACTAAAGTTGACAACAAGCCGTCATTCTGTGTAATGCATAACTTTGGGCGACCGCTTGCTGGATAGCCGCCGTATTTGCTAGAAAATGCGTGGCGGAGCATTTGAGCGCGCCGCCGCAACTGACTCACATCTGACTTTCGTATCGGGGTTCGAACCGTGTGATCGGCAGGTATTGTTTCCTCCCATACTGATTATTGCAACTTTTGCCTGATATATATGTGTATATGGGTTTAATTTGAAATATATATATATATATATATATATATATATATATATATTTGGATATTTATTCCAATTGCAGTTAGCTTTCGTTTTTCAATGATTTGGAGAGGACCCCATACTTGGCGATTGCCGTTCGGATTTCGAGTTTTCGCTTGCGCGTGTGAGCGTGTATACGCTTGCATTTGAAACAAATTGAATGCACGCACATAACTCTCACAGCCATTTCTCTCTTTTTCTCTCTCTTTTTCTCTGTCTCTCAATATCCCTCAATCTATGTATGTGTATAGTCATTCAGGGGATACTGTTTCGCTGTATCAAAGCTCTCCCGTTCGGCTAGATTAGAAGATGATTTTATTTACATCGAATATTAATGCTTTTCTTTTTGAAAGTCGTAGATGTTAACTGTTAGGCAATCAACACGAGAAACGAAAGTGAAAGCTTTTTTTTTTAATAAAAAACAATATCAGCTACCGAAGTGTTCTCTATTCGTTTTACGATAAGCTTCGCATAATCGCTACTAGAAGCTGGCGATATATTTCAGCACATATCTACCTCAGTATATATATATATATATATATATATATATATATATATATATATATTATTACTAAATAGGAATTCATGATTAAAAAGGATTCCAACATCTTTTTATCTCAATAATTTCTCATTTAGATTGCACGATGTGTTGATTTTCAAAATATTTCACTTAAATAGATTTTCCTGCGTACCTCAAAGATGTTATCAATTTCCTTATATATATATATATATATATATATATATATATATATATATATATATGATACTTTATATTAAATATTTCAGCAATGTACCGCGGTTTCATCAAAAAAGGCAGAGATACACCGTTTTCTGTCATTGTTGACCCCATTCCCTATCGGGCGGTGACTACAGTCGTTTCAGCTTGCCGATGATTCCACTGGGCACAGAGATTTACTAAAGATGTCTAAATCTGCCTTTTTGGATGAATCCGCGGTACATTGCTGAACTATGTAATATACAGTATCTAAATAAATTATATTAGCTCTCTTATATGATCGAGCACTTTATTTGATCTATTTTCATATACAACCTGACACACACTACAT
>OY744536.1:91957601-91962601 GCA_963556195.1 Sepiola atlantica | reverse complement strand
ATTACCGTATTTTTTAACTTTAGAATTTCAAAAATGAATAGCTAAGTGACTTATGAATCAGCCTGTATATATATATATATATGTGTGTGTTCGCTGACCAATGTATCTGATATATACGATTACACATAAACAGAAAAATAATAACTGGGTCTATAGACGCAAAATGCACGTGTAAATGTATATCTTTAATGTCACTTGAATTGGCCTATATATATATATATATATATATATATATATGTGTGTGTGTGTGTTTCTATCTGTATATTTATATAAACGGGCACTCATTAACATCTATATATATATATATTTTGCTTTCTCTATTTAAATATTTTAATTGCTGTATTCTATATATTTTCATTCTGATTATCATTATTGTCCTTACAGGTGAAGTAGTCTAACATTACATAATAAGACGTTTCGTGTCTCATATTTACTAGAATCATGTGTTTATTTCAAATAATAGTAAAACTTGATGATTTTCTTGTCATCATTTAAGAAGCGCTGTTAAAGGGATCGAACTCATCTAAAGTAAACCACAACTTAAAATGGTCTAAATTATTTAAAAAACTATCGTACGCCAAATATTCTTTGTTTCGATTCTTCAACCTGATACAAATAATGTTTTAATTCTTGTATCACTCGTACGTCGAAATCGACAGGAAGAATCCATATATATATATATATATATATATATATATATATATATATATATATATAAAATTGAAATATAAGCCAAATTAGCAATACAAGATTTTTTTTTCTTACAAAAAAAAAAAACATTAAAAAAAAAAATAATAATAAATAAATTAATCTTGTATTGCTAATTTGGCTTATATTTCAATTTTATTAACTTTCCATGCAATACTTTGAAACTTGAACGATAAACACACATTATATATATATATATATATATATATATATATATATATGTGCATATAGAAAGATAGATATGCATAGACACTGTGTGAGACACACCAACGCACATACGTACACAAACATACATACCGCATAGGTAGTAGCCTTTCTGGTCACATAATATAAGATTTCTAGCCTACATGCGCGCACACACGTACACTTATGTGATATATATATATATATATATATAAATAAGTTTGATTAGAATTTGCAAAGTGTAGATCTGAGTGCATTTTACTGTCATCCGATAGAATATCAAGCTTTTTCTCACATAGCTGTCCTCATTCTGCTATGTTCCGACTTTTAAACGTTGTATTTCTTGTTATATAGCTGATTGGCCAGTGTTCAAAACATCATGCTTATCCACAGTGATGTGCTGTTATACGGCGTAACAGTTAACCTTATCCTAATATGGCATTTTAGGACTGGCTAAGTGATGATGCATTTATGAAAAAATACAAAAGGTTGAGTTGATGACTATATATATATATATATATATATATTTCTATTATTATATACTCGCTGTGTTCTTCAACGTTTGTTTCCATAAAGTTTCTTTTTTATGTTTCTATTGCAAAATATATATGTTAAATAAAGTTTTCGGATGAAATTATGTTTAGACAACTTTTCGTATTTTAATTGTTCTAATAACCAGTAATTTGCAAAAAAATTATCAATTTATATATCTCTTACAAAATTTCTATCTAACGTTTTTGCTCTGTCTCAAAGAATGTTGGGCAATCTCCTCTCTTATTCCCGCTCTCCCAAACTTATCTCTTTCTCCCCCTCTCTCTTTCTGTATTTGGCAACAGTTGAATAAAATTATGATGATGAGAAAAGAATGAATTAAAATAATTGGAAGCTAATATGATCACATACAATAATACTATTACACCTGTACTTAAAGAGAAAGCAAGAAAATTCAAGAAAGGTATAACAAAAGCAGCATTTTGTTATATTTAACTGGCTTTGCAAACTCACTTTTTTCTATATTCAAATAACTTAACCGTAGCTCAGTTTGTCTCCCAACGTATCACGTTTTTTTCTCATATAAGAGGGTAGTGCAGTATTAGTGTAGTTCCAACGAGAGAAAAGTATATATGTAAAGGAGTAAGCCTACCAACATTTGTACTAAGTTTTTTTCAACATTTTTTTCTTATTTTGTTATTTTATCATTTTATAATTTTTTATAACGCGTTTCAAGCGGTGGTCCGCTCTCATCAGATATGTAAATCCATTTGAAGAAATGTCTTTCGATTTGAAATTATATATACAAACATTTTTGGTTAAATATGTACATTAATGTTTCAGCTGCGCCCTCTTTCGAGGGCCAATACCTCAGACCTTAAAAAAATGAAAGGTATTTTCTAAAGGTCTAAGGAAGTTGGCTCTCGAAAGATGGCGTAGGTGAAACATGTATGCACATATGTAATCAAAAATGTTTATATAAATAAAGTTCATACTACAAACAGCTTTATTCGTTATTGAACACTTTTCTCAAACACTGAAGTGACATTGGATTAAAATATTGGAAAAAGTACATATACTGTGTGTGTATATATATATATATATATATATATATATATATATATATATATATAAAACCATGCTTCTGTTCTAATTACCCCAATTGTAAAAAGCTACCGAACAAAATGTTTCAATGAACCTGCTATTATAATTATATTAGTCGTGAATCTCTTTACATAAATCGATAATTTCATGTGGTGAAGTGGTTACTGGCGCGAACTGATGCATTGGCATGCCGTGTTCAAATTCTGCTGAACCCATAGCACGACTTCCACTATGGATGTTCGAAAACTTCATGCGGCCGCTCCCGCTTGTACTTGGTTCTAAAAAGGAATCGGTAAGATCAATCACAACGCAAGAAGAAACAACTCAACGCGCTGATTCATACGAAGGAAAAGAAGGCGAATTTTTTATGTAGTGGATTTCGACTAATCGTTGTTAGTAACAGCTATAAGTTGCTGATTTTATTTAATTCTCTTTTCATAAGTTCGTAATAAGTTCCTCGAATATATAAAACTATTCCTTCATAGATTAACCCATTATATATATATATTTATATTTATATATATATATATATATATATAATATTATAAAATGAAGCAATAAAATAAGGTGTCAATCAAATTTTATTAGAATTCAAAGTTCAAGCATTCTTTGAATTCTAATAAAATTTGATTGACACCTTATTTTATTACTTCATTTTATATTATAATATTAATGCTCTATCCAGTATATTGAGCTTCAGTTTTTATCCGGATGTTTCACTAATTATAAGATATTAGTTGACGCTTATATCTTTTGTTGGATTGCTTCATATATATATATATATATATATATATATATATATATATATATATATATATATACATATATAATTTATATACACAGATTATTTATATAGTACTATGAAAATATATCTATGCCAAGTAAGCTACGAAAATGTTTATTTCAGGAGTGGATTACTTGCCATAGATAGATTTTACTACGCTCTGCTCACGTATTGAGCACTGTTGAAGTAAATACTGAAAATATGCATACGTAATATAATATATTACCTCGTAATATAAGATGTTCACATACAGGAAATAGTAAAAATTATATATATATATATATATATATATATATAATCTATATGGTTCGGTTTTTTCAGAACCGTATCTGTCATTTGTGGCCTAATGAGACTACATCTCGAATATAATCGTAGTCGAAACGTGTATGAACATATGTAGCCAATAAATAAACTGTTATACTACTACACACACACACATATATATTTGTGTGTGTATATATATATATATATATATATATATATATATATCAATATCACACTAAATATTATAGAGTAATGAAAATGTTGGACAAATTCATTTCAAGTATAGTGGGGTATTTTGAAAGCAAATTTCGTGTCAGACACCCCCCCCCTTACGATCTATTTCCATCGTTACACGTTTTCTTTCTTTTTCTTTTTACTTTCCCTACCGATTTGCACGTTTTTTCTTTCCTGTTTTCTTCTTTAAATGCTTTTAACTTATGTTTTCTTTTTATTATTACTTTTTTTTAACTTCACCGATTCAGACGTGATTTCATATGAATATCAGTGCGAACATTGACCAAACGCAATGTTCTCTTTTTTGGCGGGGCGTGTATACTTGTGCATTGATAATGGCGTTCTGCTAATTTGTTGCCCGTCAGAATACTTACATATTTTTGATTTATTTATATTATTCTTCATGCTGGTATGTTTTTGTTCTGATTTCATCTAAACCCCCATTCCGTATTCCTTCTCGGACAGTATACTCGATGTGTGTGTATATACGATATAACACATTCTACAAGCATAGCCTGCCATTCGCGCATTAGCTTTCGTTCAGCTATACCGACTCGTCACTAGCAGTTGAAGGGAAACGGCGGCTAACCCAAACGAGCTTCTTTGCTTTTCAAAAGCAGACCAACACACAAACCCAAAAAGCCAAGCCCGTTTAGTCAAATGTTAAAAAAGAAAAAAAACGATGATACAAAACCCCTAGAGAAGGGTTCTTATTTATATTCCTCCCAGAGTGATAAGATTTGACACAAGGTCGAGAAAGCCGGATTTGAAAAAGCTAGTGCGCTAGAAGAAGAGCACTTTGCCGACCCAAAAAATGATTGGTCAGCCCCGTTGGTATTCCTCCGTATAGACGCCTCAGGCGATTAGCAATAAACTAACCCCTTCTCAAAGGGTGAGAAAGTTAAGGCTGTGTGGGTGGGCGGGCTATAACTGCATAGGACCATACCTCAGCCGGACACAGAACACGCCACCCCAGAAATGGCCGAGAATGTGCCGGTTTGATTTTTCTATGAAGTAACCCCTACAAGAGGGATGCCTTCTAAAGTCCGTTATTGTGCTCCGGAGAAGGAGTTCAAAAGTTCTATGCAAACTATAACATTTTTTTTTTATCCTCCTGTTCAAAATGTTAGAAACAAAATACAGTGAAGGAACAGAATAGTTTACAATCCACACCCCCTCATGTTAAGAACGGCTTTCTAAATACTAACGTTATTATTTATAAAACTATTTT
>OY744536.1:91935101-91952601 GCA_963556195.1 Sepiola atlantica | reverse complement strand
GCGCCCACCGACCGTTGATAATTAGTTCCTACACTGAATATTGCGTTAGCATAAAACATCGATGTCTGTAGGTATTACAATATTTAACAAATATTATTATTTTATATATATATATACAGGGTGTCTCAAAAAAATATTCCTAATGACATGTTTCGCGACGTTTGCGAATCCCTTGGTGCGCGTTATCAGCTTTGTTTGAACAATAATGATCATCAGTTTGAACATTTGCGAACATGATTCTTCAATTACATCTGTTTCATGTATTTGATGCTATTTCATTTCACTCTATGTTCATAAATAAAAGTTTTCTCGTCATTCTACGAGTGAGTACATTTTTTTGAGACACCCTGTATATATATATATATATATATATATATATATGGGAAGAGAAGGATGAAGGTAATCCGACGTGATGGTAAAATGAAAAAGGAAAACCAAAAACTGGATGTTTTTTTATGTGTACATCAACGTTTCGTCTTTATTTATAAGACTTCATCAGGATGATGATATAGGGAAAAGATATCATGCAAGCACAGATACATGTAGGGTAGACATGTTGGGAAGAAAAATATTATTTTTCATTTTATTTTATTTTTCTTCCCAACATGTCTACCCTACATGTATCTGTGCTTGCATGATATCTTTTCCCTATATCATCATCCTGATGAAGTCTTATAAATAAAGACGAAACGTTGATGTACACATAAAAAAACATCCAGTTTTTGGTTTTCCTTTTTCATTTTACCATATATATATATATATATATATATATACATATATGAGAGAGAGTAATCCAGGTAAAGTAAACATCCACAGGGTAAAACTCCAAAGAATTTCAACCGGTCTTATATATATATATATATATATATGTATATATATATGTATATATATATATATGTGTGTGTGTGTGTATTTATATGCATCAGTCTCTGTATAGATATATCTTTCTCTCTGTATATGTGTCATAACTGATTAATGATTGAATATTTTGGAAAACTGTCTTCGGTCAATATCTTGTTTGGCATCTTTGAATGCAGGATCTTTCCGCTTGCATCTGTTGCCATTATCCACGCTTTGCAGTGATTCTCTTAATATTCAGTTCTTCGACTTCCCTCGTTTTCCTTGAGCCGAGTTCCTCAATGTTCATTATGGCTCAATGGGTCTGCCATTGGCATCAGCAGCAGGGGCTTTCGTTCTCCTGGAAGGCAAACGAACCATTTATTCTCTTGCGACCGTATATGTGTCATGAGACAAAGAAGGATGCAACGAAAGATTGAAAGAATGGAATAACGAACAAGAACGAAGGACGCTATTTCGCATTGATTGAAAGACAAATTGTATGCGAAAAAAAGAAGGAAATGAAAAGAATTAAGGAAGAAAAATATAAAGAAATTATAAAAGACAGCAGCCATTATCAAAAAGACATGAAGAACGACACGAAATGATTACATTATAAATAAATTCTATTTAAAATAAAGAGGATAGAAGACAAATAGTTAAAAAGAAAGTTAAAGAATGAAGTAATATAGAAATAACTATAAATTAAGGAAACAAGGAAAACGAACCATGAACAGAAAGACAGGTAGAAATATAGTATGAATGAGAAAAGGGGCGAATAAAATAAAATAACAATAAAAATAAAAGAAATTCACGAACGAAAGAAGAACGATTAGAAAATGATAGATGGACAAAAAAGGAAAGAATGTGAATAAAAGAAAGAAATATGCATCGAAAAGATGAAATGAAAGAAACAGAGCGGTAACATGAAAAGGATAGAATGGGAGATATTGAAATTATACTGAAATGAATATAAGATATGAGACCAAAGAACGAAAGAACATGGACAGAAAATAGTATTTATTTACTCCTCTCCAGGAGTTAGGCACAAGGCCAGTTGTTATCTTTCTCCCACAAGTAAGATGTGACCCAAGGTAGGGTCGGGAAAGTAAGGTTTCAAAATAATCTGGGCAGCCCCATCGGCATTCCCCGGTAGGGGCGCCTCAGGCAGTAAGCAAAAAATTTACTCCTCCCCAAAGAGGGGAGGCAAAGCCTGGGAAGGGGGACCTCCCAGAACTGCACAGGGCAGAACCATTGACCGGCGTTAACCAAGATCCAAAGACCAAGACAACACCAGTATTGGGTGCAGTATCCATCGGAACAGATACTACACTTTGATCTTAGCCAAAAGGCCAAGAAGAATATGGACAGAAAAGAGTATTTATTTACTCCTCTCCAGGAGTTAGGCACAAGGCCAGTTTTTATCTTACTCCCACAAGTAAGATGTGACCCAAGGTCGGGTCGGGAAAGTGGGGTTTGAAAAGCCAGCGCCCGAGAAAGTGAGCACTCTGACCATTAAAAATTGCCTGGGCAGCCCCGTCGGCATTCCCCGGTAGGGGCGCCTCAGGCAGTAAGCAATAAACTTACTCCTCCCCAAAGAGGGGAGGCGAAGCCTGGGAGGGTGGACCTCCTAGAACTGCACAGGACAGACCCATAGACCGGCGTAAATCAAGCCCCGAAGGCCAAGACAATACCAGTCTATGGGGTGCAGTATCCAGCGGAACAGATACTACACTTTCATCTTAGCCAAAAGGCCAAGAAGAATATTGACAGGAAAGAGTAGGTAAAAGTAACATTTTCTCTGTATATATTAAAGTTAATGTTTGTTAGTGTATTATTAACATTGATACGAGAAATGTAAAAAATATATTGATTTTAATAGGTGTGACATTTGTCTGTGGTAAATTCTATCTGAAGACAGTAACTGCAATTATCGGTTAGATATATAAAATAATTTGAATAAGAATTATTCGATTATAAATACAATTGAATTAAAACAAAGAAAAATAAAAAAAGAATATAGTATGAGACAAATAAAGAAAATCTTCATTCGCTTTTTTGCTAAGGTTAGAGTGTAGTATTATTTACTCCTCTCCAGGGGTTAGGCACAAGGCCAGTTTTATCCTACTCCCCCAAGTAAGATGTGACCCAAGGTCGGGTCGGAAAGTGGGGGTTGAAAAGCCAGCGATCGAGAGGTGAGCACTCTGACCATCAAACATTGCCTGGGCAGCCCCGTCGGCATTCCCCGGTAGGGGCGCCTCAAGCAGTAAGCAAGTAATTTACTCCTCCCCAAAGAGGGGAGGCAAAGCCTGGGAGGGTGGACCTCCTAGAACTGCACAGGACAATCCCATAGACCGGCGTAAATCAAGCCCCGAATGCCAAGACAATACCAGTCTATGGGGTGCAGTATCCATCGGAACAGATACTACACTTTCATCTTAGCCAAAAGGCCAAGAAGAATATCGACAGGAAAGAGTAGGTAAAAGTAACATTTTCTCTGTCTATATTAAAGTTAATGTTTGTTAGTGTATTATTAACATTGATACGAGAAATGTAAAAAATATATTGATTTTAATAGGTGTGACATTTGTCTGTGGTAAATTCTATCTGAAGACAGTAACTGCAATTATCGGTTAGATATATAAAATGATTTGAATAAGAATTATTCGATTATAAATACAATTTAATTAAAACAAAGAAAAATAAAAAAGAATATAGTATGAGACAAATAAAGAAAATCTTCATTCGGTGTTTTGCTAAGGTTAGAGTGTAGTATCTGTTCCGATAAATGTTGCACTCTATATACAGGTACCGGCTTGGCAGCCGGGCCTTGATTCCGCCAGTATAAGGTATTGTCCTTGAACCAACCAAGGTGTTGTCTTACCTTGTGAGAAGGGGTTAGTTTATTGCTAATCGTCTACTGGGGAATACCGACGGGGATGCTAAGGCATTTTTAAGGCCAGAGTTTTCTTCCTCTATGGCGCTGGTTTGTTAATCACACTTTCCCAGCCTTGTATCAAAGCTTCCCGCTGTGGGCGGGAAATAAATACACAAAAAAGGAATGAATGATTCAGAAATTCCTATAAGTTAATTTCAATATGTAAATAAATAAGCTATGACTGAAAGAAAATAAGTGAAAACCAATTAATAAAAGAATGGAGGACGAAGAAAATGAGACGGACATATTGACAGAAAAAAAATCTGAATAAAAGAAGGAAAAAAACAGATTAGCAAATCAAATTGTGTGATACAGATTTTGTATAAGATAATAAAACGAAGTAAAGAATAAATTAGTTTAAAAAACGATGTAACTACGGAATTAAAAGAATAGATTTTTAAAAGAAATAGGAGAAATGTTGAACTAAAACAAACTAGAGAGATCGAGATCGATCGAGAGATCGGGATAGAAATGTAGAGAGATCAAGAGAAAGAGAGATCAAGAGCGAGAGAGATCAAGAGCGAGAGAGATCAAGAGCGAGAGAGATCAAGAGCGAGAGAGATCAAGAGCGAGAGAGATCAAGAGCGAGAGAGATCAAGAGCGAGAGAGATCAAGAGAGAGAGAAAGATCAAGAGAAAGAGAGATCAAGAGAAAGAGATAGATCAAGGGAGAGAGAGAGAGATCAAGAGAAAGAGATAGAGAAATGGATTGACTGAAATATCGAAAAAAGAAAACCAAGCGGTTAAACGAACGAAATAAAATGAGTAATATTCAAATTATAAATAAACGGCACTTCTGCCGTATATATGAAGCAGCTGCCAATTAAGAAATCGAAATTGAAGAGTTCCGTTTTTTTTCTCCAAGTACCATTCATTCAGAATTCACCGGAAGTTGAATTTAGTATTTAGAAAATGGAGTTAAATGAGATTAATCTTCGAGACATTGGTAATTTAATGAACCAGCCGCAAAAAACAATAGATTTTTTACAGGCACACCGCCTGATTTATTAGGGTTAGGGTTTAGGGTTTAAGGTTTAAGGTTTAGGGTTAGGGTTTTTTATTTAAATTTTTTTTACTTCATATAATAAAAAAAAAGAAATTGTTAATTGTTTCTTGTTACCCAAAAACAAATCAGTCTTGCATTTTTTTCATGTTGTAAAAAAATCACTTCCGGTTGAATTACTGCCCTTTATTTTCAGTAGAAGGACAGAAAAGCTGCTGCTTCATATATACGGCAGAAGTGCCAAATAAACAAATATCGAATATAAGAACAAACGGAAAGGACAAAATTAAATTTAAAAAAAAAATTAAAAAAATGATCTAAATAAATCAAAGTTAATTTTCGTTCGTGTGTGGATTACCCAATTGTATATGTTACCAGTTAAATTATTAGCATAAGTTTTAAACTTATCAAAGAGCCTAAAAATATCGTTGCAATTTTCGCTTGATTCTATCTCAGAACACTAGGTGAAATCATCGGTTAGGTTTATGGAATAACTACAATATATTCAAGTATTAAAATTATATTATGTTCAAGAAGGACGAAAAATGATTACGCTATAAATAAACTCTATTAAAAGCAATAAAACGAAAATTGAGTACAGAATAACACAAAGAAAAATGAATAAGAAATTCGTATAAAAAATTTAAATAGCGATAGAAAAAAAAAGCAATTAAGGAAAGAAAGTAAATAAAAAGAGATTAAATAAGAAAAAAAAAACAAACGAAAATGGCATATGAAGAGAAAGGAAGGACACTCATGAAATAAAAAAAGAATGGTTTAATATAGGAAATAGAGAGATGGAGATTGTATATTATTAAAAGATGAACAGCACACATGGGTTTGAACTATTTTTTTGACATAATTTCTTAACTGTATACATTTATACAGATATAAAGCCCCTCACGTTTTTCGGAGGTTGAGTGTAGCTGCTAAAATCCAAGCAGTTCTCTCTTCGTCATATCACTCTATAGATCCTCACACCTGGCATTATCCTGTATCTCTACAAAGCCACCATCGGCTCATGCATGGAGTATTGTTGCCACATCTGGGCTGGTGCATCATCCACTAGCCCCCCCTTTTATACAAGATCCAAAAAAGAGTACCCAACTTAATAGGTCCCTCCCTATACACCAAGCCCCAGCCCCTGTCCCATCGCCGCAATGTTGCATCCTTATGCTTGTTTTACAAATATTTCAATAGATTGTGCAGAGCTGAACTTGCTGCTCTAGTGCCCCTCGACATAAATACACTAGACCAACTCGACAATCAGCTAGGTCCCATCCATTCACTGTGGAAGTCCCCTGATGCCTACTACTTCAATAGCTGCTTTTCTCGTGTGGCCAGCTTCTGTAACTCTCTCTCTGCTCCCTGTTTTCCCGACTGTATCGACATGCAGAGGTTTAAAACTAATGTAAACAGGCATCTCACTACACATCTCCCAACTTAGGATGACCCCTAAAACCCACTACTTACCTCTCCGTTGTCCCTTATGTTTATAGTGTCGGCCTGTCTTGTTTGGAATTAAAGTTTTTAAAAAAAAGACCAAGCCAGGGCAAACATGCCCGTTCCGCCAGCGATAAGTCATGGGTTTCGATAATCTCTAATATCCAATTTGGAACAATTTGAGAATAACTAGAATAGAAAATAATTGTTGAGTGACATTCGACAAGTGGGGACGATCTATATCATACCACTGGTCTACATGGTTTGAAGCAATATTTTATGATAATAGTAAAAACGAAAATACAGGGATATTTAAAGGGTGTATCTGATTAAATATGTGCAAGAATTGTAATTTCACAGTGATTGGAAACTAACTAGCCATTAACAAGTGTCCATAATTTGTTACTAAAATATAATTCTTACAATATATATATATATATATATATATATAGTGTGTAGATTTCAATTTTGTGTTGAGAATATGAATAACAGAGCTCAATGTAATTTAAACAGAGCAAAACAGAATTATAAAAAGAAAAAACTATACACACATTAAGGTTGTACACATTATAACTTATTTCGACCCTTTAATTAGGTCTCCTCAGATGTATAAACATCACGTGGTTGTTTATACATCTGAGGAGACCTAATTAAGGGGTCGAAATAAGTTATAATGTGTACAACCTTAATGTGTGTATAGTTTTTTCTTTTTATAATTCTATATATATATATATATATATATATATATATAAAGATAATATGTATAGCGTTTTATTTAGAACCCAGCTCGTTGCGCTTTCACTTCGCAATTTAATCCCTATTCACTACTCTCTTAATCTCTCACACCCACACAAACACACACTACTAAAGTAATGTCCCATTTTTCGACCATTGAAGAAATTATATTTTTTCGAAGAACTAAATAAAATTGTTTTAACTTTTAAAAGATATGTAAAATATTAATTAGTTTAAAATTGTTTTTGCTATTTCAAACTAGATTTCAAGTAGTGAACATGCCATAAATTGCGAAACGATAGCGAGCGAACGAAGCCAGCTGGCCTGATGAATATTTGATGCAGGATCAGTAGCAGCCGACGGTGACAGCTGAAAAACTGTATTGTGAGTTGTCTGTGATGTAAGTGCCGAGACGCGTAGCTGTCACTCGACTTTTAATGGACAATACAACTCTAATTAATTCTACCATTATATAGAAGTATCTGTTCCGATGGATACTGCACCCTATAGACGAGTGTCGTCTTGTCCTTCGGGGCTTGATTCCACCTGTCTGTGGGGTTGTCCTGTGCAGTTCTAGAAGGTCCACCCTCCCAGGCTTCGCCTCCCCTCTTTGGGAAGGAGTAAGTTTATTGCTTACTGCCTGAGGCGCCCCTACCGGGCAATGCCGACGGGGCTGCTCAGGCAATTTTTAAGAGCCAGAGTGCTCACTTTCTCGGGCGCTGGCTTTTCAACCCCCACTTACTCGACCCGAGCTGTGGTCACATCTTACTTGTGGGAGTAAGATAAAACTGGCCTTGTGCCTAACTCCTGCAGAGGAGTAAATACATATATAGAATTTCTAAATCAAACTTTAGTTTTAACACATTGCATCTAAATATTTTCACATCCTTTTAATCGTAGATGCATATTTATAGTAGGTTATTAACTGGAGAGTTCTTAGCAAAGGGAACTCATTTTTAACAAGGAAGTTAATATGCTATTATTCTTACAGTGTAATTTTTGTACTACATGCGTTAGGGCTGTTTTAAAATGACCACTATATTTTCCTGGTGTTTTAATATTTTACTTGAATTGAGGCCTAGTATAGCGGATTAAAAGGCGCAAAAACAAGCAGACAGGTATGGAGTCTGTGATTTATTAACCGTGCTGAGTTATTATTTCCGATTATCTCACTGATCGAAGTCGATCGCATCTTGTGAGGTGCCGCTCAGAGCACAGTCTCCTGCCTTTAGTACAGAATCGAATTCGAAATCAAGGGAAGGATGGTTTCTTCCCTTCTCCATGGAAGAGACGTTTGTTGTTTTTTCTATTATATGGTTATTTTCATAGTGGGTGTACGACTAAGCTCCAATTTCTAATTTCCGCTGTAAAACATTCACGGTAAAACATCGTTCAGCATCAAAAACTGCAAAGACATTACTATTTTTAAAATCTTTGTACATAAACTAAACAGAATTGCCATGGACAGAGTTTCTTTCCAAGAACTACACGTTTATGGAAGCACGAGACTGCTCCCCCTTTGAATAGAGTCAAACCTCGATATAGGATTACCTTTACATACGATGTGAAATTCGTTCAAATTATCGACTCTACACCTATGTATATGTATTTTTTATCGAGTAGATGTTGCGATAAACAGAATTAAATCGAAAAAACAACAACAAATTATCAGAAGGAATAGAGCAACCATAACAGCTGAGGGAAATAAAGCATTTTTATAAAGTGTACATGAAAACTCCCAGTGGGTATCGAAGAGTAGATTGGGACACACGATAACTTCGAGATAGTGTGTTAATGGAAAGTTCGGTGAACTTCGGTACATGAAGAGCTAATAAAAAGTTGTTGTCGTTTTGGTAGAGAGGCGAATTCTTGCTATAAATGCCTTATCAAAAAGAATTAAAGATAATAATAGAATCGAACACCTTCCATTGAGATAAGGATAGAGTAGAGAGAGACTAGCAACATTAAACGCATCCTTTACAATACTCTCATCGTGTTGTTCATCGCAAACTTAAAATCTAATTTATCTTTTACACTTGAGTGGGATTTAGAAAAGCGACGACATCTTACTAAAAACAATATAAGTCTACAGCTATGCGTGTCTCATTTACAAGTCCATGATAGATCCCAGCGGTAATTTGTGGTGGGGACAAGGACGATTTGATAAAATGATGGAAACGAGCCAATAAACAATCTGAGACCTTATTAACATTACTCGAGCGAGTAATTTTCCGCGTCTCAACAGCAAAACAAATGACGTCATCATGTGGTTACCATCGTTGCATTCGTTATTCAAGGCATGAGCTGAAATTTGTACAACGAATCTTCCATTTTCAATCGTGTGCACACTGAGAGATGTAGAATTCACAACATTATCCTCCTTGTAAAATCTAGCCAATTATATATATATATATATATATATATATATGAAGAAGAATGGAAAGGAATTAGAGAAGCAAAAGCCAAATCAAAATTCAATTCAATTGCTCAGAGCAAGGTATATTCCGCAAAAAGGCAATTTATTCAAGTTAAATTTTCCTTAAGCCAGGCTTTTCAAAGATCAAAATCTTATCATCAGAGGAAGTCGCTGGGATAGATAAGTTGGCAATGGCCAAGATTTAAAATTTGAAAAAAAGAAATAAACTAATATCTACCTGCTCTATCCTGGATATTGAGCTATATACTCTTCACAATAGGTTTTACCTCCTTTTAGTACACCTCTTTATATATATATATATATATATATATATATATATATATATATATATAAAGAGAATATTTTTTAATGAAATATTTAGAAAACCTTGCACAACGCAAATTATTTGTTTTTAAAAATAAATTATTTACCTTAAAAAACATTTTTTTTTTATAAACTTGAGTACTTTCGGTAATATATACCATCTTCAGAAGGATATTTCTTTTATTTCTTTGTGTTCTTCTTGATTGAGACATACTTATCGCAGCCAAGTTAAAATTCGCCTTGATGTTTGGACGAAAATGTTGATATGGCGTGGGTGTCGCGTGGAAAGATATTTTGAAAAGTCACACATTTGAAGCGTTGGCGGAATAGCAATAATAAAGAGAATATTTTTTAATGGAATATTTAGAAAACCTTGCACAACGCAAATTTGTTTTTTAAAAATAAATTATTTATTTACCTTAAAAAAACATGAATAATTTATTTTGAAAAACAAATTTGCGTTGTGCGAGGTTTTCTAAATATTTTATTAACAATATTCTCTTTATTATTGCTATTCCGCCAACGCTTCAAATGTGTGACTTTTCAAAATATCTTTCCACGTGACACACAGCCATATAGACATTTTCGTCCTAACATCAAGACAAATTTCAACTTGGCTGCGATAAGTATGTCTCAATCAAGAAGAAAAAAGAAGAAAAAAAAGAAAGAAATATCCTTCTGAAGATGGTATATATTACCGAAAGTACTTAAGTTTATAAAGAAACAAATGTTTTTTAAGGTAAATAAATAATTTATTTAAAAAAAAAAAATAATTTGCGTTGTTCAAGGTTTTCTAAATATTTTATTAAAATATATTCTCTTTACTATTGCTATTTCGCCAACGCTTCAAATGTGACTTTTCAATATATATATATATATATATATATATATATATATATATATATATATATATATATATATTAGTGAAGATAGTACTATCCGTCATATAGGGCAGAAAAACACAAAACAATAACAATGTGGACATAGACACAACATAAAACAAAATTGATTTAAAAAAAGTGGTTAAAACGGGGAAAAATAAAAAAATATATAAAAGTATACAAAACATTTGTTTAAGTTTTCGTAGTATTAATTAGTTAGAGTAGAGAGGGCTCGTCAGTTGACTACCGGAGCGACTGTTTCGGGGATTTAAAGACAATACAGTCAAAATGGTCTGGCTCCCCAAGCAGAACTAGCCAAGTTCTACCGCCCATACTTTGAAATTATATATAACGTTCGGTTTCTATATATGTTTATATATCTCATTATACAAAGTTAGTAATACATATGTTTATCTTATTTTATTAATTTTCTTATCTTTTTTGTTTTTGCTGGAGATGGGGCATCCTGCCTGAGGCCAGACATTCACCTGTTTTTTTCTGACACTCCAGCCGAAACAAAAACGAAAATAAAAAGTACCGGGCATCGCCGGGTATTTACATCTAGTACATAATAACGGTTCTTTATCTGAAATTTCGACTGCAGTTTCATGACTCGTCCAATTGAAAGTTACTTGTAATTAATGGCGAACCAACCACAAAAACATATTTTTTTTATAGAATCTTTAGAAATATATGAAGCCCAGCAGAACAATTTTAGACGGTCAGTCGGTACGTTTTTATCTCTTAATGTCTTCAATTCCTGAAATAATTATTATCGTCATATTTACTCAGAAGTACGTTTATTGATATAGCCTTACATCTCGTAAGGCTATATAAATATACGTACTTCAGCACTATTTGACGACTCATGAAACTGCAGTCGATATTTTAGATAAAGAACGGTTATTATGTACTAGCTGCACATACCCGGCGTTGCCCGGTACTTTTTTGCTTTTGTTTCGTTTTTTTTTTCTCTTTAAAACTAAACTGTTTTTATTTGGTCAAATTTAGAATCGTGTTTGAAACACATTGATATACACCGACATGCATTATGGTGGATTTAATACAATTTTGATTTGTAAATATCTATACTGTTTTTATCCGGTTCGATTCCGGAGTTGATGACTAACGTACCGTTTTTGAGAAGTTGTTATATATACATGTCAATCTTCCTGTTATTTTTTCTCGCTCACTCTCACTCTTTTTCTAGATCTCTATCACACACACACACATACACACACAGACATACACACTTTTTACATCCCTCTCTGTATCCATCTCGGTCTCTCTTTCTCTTTCTGTATCCATTGTTTTCTCTCTCTCTCTCTCTCTCTCTCTCTCTCTGTATCTATATTTCTCTCTCAAACGCTATGGTTGCCATCGATCTAACTCTTGCTTATTCTTACGCTTTCTTTTACTTCATCTTACTATTTATTTCCTTCTCATATATAAGAGACTTGTTTTGAAAGAAACCGACATTTATTCTCTTGGATTTGATTTCATCAGTAAAGTAATTATTTAAAAATAAGTTATTGTTTTGAAATATGAGTCTTATTTCACGAAGTAATTTATTAAAATGGCTAACTTGTTTTCTAAAGAAAAACGCCATAATAATGGTACGACATAACGTTGACACACTGGTTTTCGTTAGATCACCGAAGTACAGCAAAGTTGAGCCTGGTCAGTACCAGATGGGTGGCCATTTGGGAATACCAGGCGCTGTATGTATGTGAGCATCGACACCTCCATGCAAGAACTACAAAAACCTTACGTCGTCATCTCCTCTAACCTGGATAAACATGTGACTGGGGATCACTAGTAAATTTGATACTTCATCGGTTCAACTAGCTCAGGGTGAAGTCCGCACCAGGTACACTTACAGGTAAAAATCGCAAAACATTATCATAAATGCTACCTCCTCTGACAGAACAGACACTATACTACATTTTGATCGCAGTCTGAAAAGCCGGGAATTTAACAAGAGAAGAATCACTTTCTTGACCAATATGCAATATCCACGTTTTCAGAAATAAATCCAAAGTTAACACGTATCTACCGAAGGAGAAAGTTTGGCTCCCTATTGTGTATTTGATTTTTTGTTGTACATCCTTGTAAGATTTGATTTTAAACAAAGTTACACTGTTAATATGAACAACTCGGTTTTGTAGAGCGAAATATATCACCAGAAATAACTGCAATGTAGAATGTGTTTTCAAATAGTACCGGCCAACTGTAAACGGGATTCTAATTACATACCTCCTCACGAATAAATCAAAGAAACACCAATGAGTTTTTGATTAAAAAAAAATCAAGCTTTTGATTTGTAAATATCTATACTGTCTTTATTCGGTACGATTCCGTAGTTGATAACTTAACTACCGTTTTTGAGAAGTTGTTATATATATATATATATATATATATATATATATATATATATATATGCCTGATATGTGAATATTTAATAATTCGGCATTTTGTTCTCGGTTAAAAATATCCAATCAAATTCGCGTTGCCGCCAGCTCTATGCGGCCGGGTTCTGACCTTCTTTCGAAATCCTAAATTTTGCATCAAATCAAACTCTGGCCAATTTTGCCGGCAGGGAATACGTGACCATTAAGATATTTACAACGGTGAGTTTTGTCTGGCAAAAAGCCGAATAGTGGGAAATAAATGCAGCGAGATAGTTCCATGGGGGAAACTGTACTTTTGTATGAATTCTGTTTCCGAATTCCGGACTTTTTGGCGTGGGCTGATCACCGAAACACGGACCATACTTGCATCACTAAACATTAAGCATGCGGTCTGAGCCGTCTATTGTAGTAGTGCGTGTTTCAGTTCGTTTGGGAGAAGTAATTACAAACTAGATTAGTCACCTTTTTAGCTGGTCACCAAATCGAAGGAATGTTTATTTTATAGCATACCATTTATTGTATATAGAATATCGACGCTCTTTTTAGCACACTCTGTTTATGGACACAATCAACTCCATAACGCCAAGCTGGGGATAAAAGAGCGGGGCGTTCACTCGCTTCGATCATCAAGTCTTCTCTGATGGATTTTCCCAGTTTTCACTTGATAAGTTGACGTACGTCTGCAATAGTGGTTGATACCTTCCCCAGTTACATTATTTCCGGGACAAATCCTCGACACTCGGTCCTACAGTAACCTTCTTTGTCCTTTTCAGTCTCAAAAGATCTACGTTCCCAGGTTTTAGCTTCTCTTTGAGAATGGGGTTAGTTTATTGCTAATCGCAGGAGGCGCCGCTTTCCGCAGAATGCCGACGGGGCCTTTTATGGCATTTTTTGTAGGCCAAAGAGTGCTGAACCTAGTGCACTGGCTTTTCAAAATCACACCGGACCTTGTGCTTTACCTCTTTATTCTTTTTTTCTTTTTTTCTTTTTTTCTTTTTTTTCTTTTTTTCTTTCTTTTTCTTTTTCTTTTTCTTTTTCTTTTTCTTTTTCTTTTTCTTTTTCTTTTTCTTTTTCTTATTCTTATTCTTATTCTGATTATTCTTATTCTTATTCTGATTATTCTTATTCTTATTCTGATTATTCTTATTCTGATTATTCTTATTCTGATTATTCTTATTCTTATTCTTATTCTGATAATTATTCTTCTTGTTGCTATTCTTATTATTGTTTGTAGTCTAAACTTGTGGATGTTTTTCTGTTAGTTTTCTTTTTTTTAACATCAAGTCGATTCCTTTTACCTTAAACATTCTTGCTGTACCTTTACACGTTCGCCATTCCTAAAAGGAAAACCTTTTCTAGAATTGGAAAATAAATTGTCTCGTCAATCGTTTTAAGCCATTGATGGTGGCTTTTCGTTATGGTTCCAAGACTTCCAATTACAACGGGAATCACCTTTACTTATCATTTACTATTTATTATTATTATTATTACTATTATTATTCTTACTCTTCTTCTTCTTCTTCTTATTATTATTATTTACTCACTATCAGTTTTCACCCAAATTATTATTAGGTATTGCTCACTGACACTCAATATAATCTCGGCGATAATAAGTCTCCTAAAATGTCAAGCAATCCACAACTTTTTCCATAATCTTTAAAAATTATTTTGCGTTATCGCATCAGCCGTATAACTTTGATTTCTCTCTAGAAACGACCATTGGTCTACTCTTGAAGTAAAGTTCTTATACGTCCCCCCAAGAGTTTGGTTGATTCTTTTCGTCGTGTGTCTATCAATCGTCTTTTACCGTAAACGACTTTTTTGTGGTCCTTCTTCTTCTTCTTCTTCTTCTTCTTCTTCATCTTTTTATTTATTATTATCATGAGTAGTAGTAGTAGTAGTAGTAGTAGTATGGTTTTGATGACAGATGTGCGACTTATCTGCCAGAATATAACGTGATAAAAAAAATAGTATCATTATGATTAACATTGAGAGATTCCACATCGTATGCAACTTCCGGATTTCACCGGTTTTAAAAGTGAATGCACAACTCATTATTCTTGGATTGACATTGTTCTACACACATCAGGAATGTTCCACAGCTTCGAATTCTCAAGGTCAGCATTCTCCTTGATTGGTACTTCGTGATTTTTCCCAGTGTTCTGGTCACGAGTAGTTTCAACGCTACCTTTTGTGTTTTAAATTAGTTTACACTTTATATTTTTTGTCATTCAGAGTGAACTATGATAGCGCGTGTTTCATTACCGCAAATGAAATGTATATAACACGTAATATGAATTTGAATTGGCTTCAGTCATCCATCAATTGATGGTAAAACATTGTTTCATTTAATCGCTTTTTATATATTTGTCACGTCATGCCTGCGTATAGTTCATGGAATCTACTAACTGCAACACGTATGCTTTCACATTGGTTTTATTTTACTTCAGTCGAAGTTCTCAGAAATCAAGTGGCCCTACCTGGGCTAACACTAGATCTCTACATGAGATACATAGGTATTTGAATATTCTAGTAAAGTTCTCCTTTACCTTTAAAACGTTAAGTTAGTTAAGAAGTTAAGAACATTGATGTATCTCCCCCCAATTGACCAGTTTGCTATGTTATAGTGTATCTTTTTTGTGGTATATTAGTCTTCCATTCCAGGGTAGTAATTCATCTAGTCCGGTGGAGTATCCAGCTAACTAATGTTACTTGAGGTAACGTTACTTTGTGAAGGTGCACCATTTCTCGTATAACTTATTTTGGGCTTCGAATACTATGTTATTTTGAATATTAGAGCAGGATTTTCCTGTAGGGCGAATTATCCTCATGTCAGTTTGTCCTGACCAACCCTTGTACAGACAGACCAAAGACACTCGAGAATGGTGTCTAGTAGATACTCCAAACTATCTCTCTATATGATTGTATGCAAAGCCATATTGTTCCTGGAAACATATCATCGGTATCTCAGGAGTGCAACTAGAACTACTATGACCATTTACACACGCATAGCAGAGTTTCTGTTCAATGTCAACTTCGCTAGATCCGCCGTGTAGATAATAGTATTGGTTCGGCCTCAGACGATTCATATTAGATTAATAATTAGGCATTATTTGTAAAAATTGAACACACGATTTAAGTATTAGACAAGTATACAAACACTCTTCTTAATAATTTGTACATTAATACAATCAATATGCCATCTTCTTCTATATTTGTAATCATGGATTTTGTTTGCTGTATATACACTTTAATACTTAAATGGTGTCGCAAAATCTTTTTCTTTTTCTTTTTGATACTCACATTTTAACGAGTTGATATATCTTTAAAATGTGCGTTACAATATAATCTCCAGTAAATTTAAAACAAAAAAACATTAAAATATTCCGAACGAAATCTCTTCAACATCTCTTCCTTAAAGAAATTAAAGATAACAACTGGTGGTATTATTATGAATAAGTTGACAATAAATGAAAAAAGATAAGCCAGATTATGATGAAACGCAAATCTAATAATATATCGTGTAATTTACACGGATTCAGCGAGTTAATATTAATGTAATTAACTACAACTCATTAAAAAAATTAGTTAGATTGTTTCGTTTACTGTTTATTAAAATCTAGCTGAAATACCCGTTAACCCCGGGTTTCTCTAAATGTTCTCCTTAGCACGTCAATTCAAATGAAACTTTTAAAACATTTTAAATCTCGATCAAATTATTTTTTTAAAGTGCCTTTTTAATGTTTATAATGATGATGCTTGATTTTTTTATGTTTATGATGATGATGATTATTGACATCGGTAAGAAAATAACTGAAATACAATTGTCTAGTGGAAACATTTGAAGTGTGAAAGATTGAATACAGTATTGGATCTGAAGGCGAACGGTATATCTACATGGCCACTGATCAAACGAAAATAGTTGGTCTTTTTAACCTAATTTTTTTATTTTAGTTGGCTAATAATAGAACATGTTTAACTAGAAAAGTTAACGCTGAAAATGCCGAAACGTCTGATTCTGATGTTATTTTTACGTACTTCTCATTTAAAGAAATTGAGTTGTTCAAAACGTTAAAGCATTTCTGGCATCGATAAAGACATCAGCTCGAAAATGGTGATTCTTAATTTGCAGTTCGTTTAGCTCTTTTTTCTGAAGTTTTTTTTACCTGAATTCATTCCAGAAAAAAGCCACCGAGACGTAAAGGGGCTACAGTGGATTAAGGGACACCCATTATAAGGAGCATCCTAATTGAGTTGTGCAGCCTGATATCCTTTCACATTACACTACAATTTCTTCATGCCGGTAGAATCAGGTAAACACAGAGCGTGGAGGGAATTCCAAAGGCTGGCGACTCGAGGAAAGAAGATATTGGAGTAGAAGGCACTCCGGCATCTGGAGACCTCCAGAGTGAATGAATGGAGTGTAACTGATAGTCGAGTGTATTTACGTCGAGGGGAAACTAGAGAAACCAGTTCATTGGATCACATTCCATTGAAATACGTGTAAAACAAG
>OY744536.1:91925101-91930101 GCA_963556195.1 Sepiola atlantica | reverse complement strand
ATTGTCTCTTAAGACTGAACGAAAGACCATGAAGTTATCTTCAATCAATTTCGAGAACGTCGGCTGTTCTGGCTAGTATATATATATATATATATATATACACATTTGTGAGAATTCACAAAACTTAAACATATACAAATATAGACATAAATGCATTTATATCAAACTTTTACAATTGAATCACTTGGAAACACCAGTTGCTGCCTCCTTCTTGACAAATAGTCTTTTTACTTAAAAGCAGCTGCTTCTGAGGATGGAGATGATGTCGCTGTCGAAAAGATATAAACATCTCGCAAAATAAAGATATTTTGCCAATATAAACTACAAATGATATTATTCAAGTCATATATTCTGTAAATATTTTGAAAGAAAACTCTTTTCATCACTATTCTTGTTCCTAATTTACCGTATAATTAAATTTACTTCGAAGAGCAGATGTCGTCTTTCTTACACTAGAAATGGTGCAAATACTCAAGTCAGCTGCTGATGATGATATCGTTCGGTTAGAATAAACTTTGTTACTATCACACTCAAATTGATAGCTATCTATCTACACAGATATTAAGACACACACGTTTTTTTTTACTAAAGCAGAATCAATTATCCAGGATGAAACCACTCAAGAATACGAGTTAACAAGATCGATATAGTTAGTTGAATGAAGAATATTACGAGAGGATTGAAAATGATGAACAGCATGAACAACATTTTGTTACCAATAAGGATCGTTTATGAGAAAGACTTATTAACATTGGACTTGGACACGACGATTTGTAGCTTTCATGGAACCATTCCGGCGGTAATGTGTTGCACAGATTTAAAACTCTTGAAAATAAACTCTGCTCATAGAAAATCTATTTGATGCTCTCACACGGATGAAGAACGTAAAATTGTCCCTAGTTGATTATAGTAAAGATAGCATAGAAGGGTCAGGCAATAGGTTGATGATAGCCATCTTTATTGGAAAACGCCTTGTGTGAGTGAAAGGACTGGATCAGGTTAAAGCGTTTGATTGGACAGACGCTCTTTGCAAAGTCTTTGACAAGTCCATCGTGGCTCACAGGGTCAAAAGTTATCAGTATGTCTATGAACGGTACGTTGGATAGATGATTATATCGCTGGAGATTACTGGGGCGCGTCTCCATCTGGGTAAATTGTGGTTCAGAGATTATTTGTTCAACCGGCGTCTGGAGGCTGTTCATCGTCAGACGCGCAAACTATTCTACTCTTAAACGATACTATACCATTGTAGTTATAGCAATAATTGAGTACATAGAATGCGATTCCCTCATTTTAAATATAATATAATTTTAATAACTTACAACTGTTATGTGTGATTACCATCATTCGAGAATGGAGGGAATAGTGGTTATATAAACTCAGAATAATTGACATCTTATAGATATAGATTAGAGGAATTCAGTTTTTTTTTAATGAAGATCGCTCCAGACAAAGCATGAAACCACTTGATGTAAGTAGCTAAAACAAATACTACTTCAAGGTAAACAATAAGTAAACGAAAGTTGTAGATAAGTATATATTTCGACCCATGAAACAGAAATGTGTCCTCTTTGTAAGAAACATCGCTCATGGAATGTGAGGGCTAAAGGACAAAATAAGTGAATCGAGAGTTATGAGGTTTCCGAAAGTAAACACAAATTACCTTTCTACTCTAGTAATCTCTGATATTTAATGATGATTAATTACCGGTTTAAAATAATATTCCTAATTGATAAATGTCTGTCATGATCAATACTGTTAAGAAGAAATCCGATTTCTTATTATGTACTAATAATTGTTATTGTCATATAAGTAGGGGTGAGACGTAATGGGTGAAAATTTCAGATTCATGCGAGTAGTATTTTTTGTGTTCATTATTGTTGTGGGGTACAAATCACCCCTATTGAAGAACTAATGGAAGCAACCATCTATAATAAATACCATGGTTGCAAAGACTCAAACAGAGGACATTCCTATTCATGTTTCACCGCATGGTAGGAATCCGGTCATCTCCTACCACATTTAGTGGCGTTACTGTATTGCTATGAATAAATACATTGTATATTTTAACCTGTCACAATTTGTGGTTGTTATCTTTGTGACCCCTAGCACGGGTCTACAACAATTATACATAAATAACACTAAACAATCAAACATTTTGAAAATTTCGCAAAATTCATAAGGTTCAGGCCAAAAATAGAGCTCCACGGGTCTCAAAATCAATCATTTTTCGGTGAAAAAATGGTTCCATGCGACATTGCAGGTCCAAAAACATCCTCAAAAGCTATGGATGGATATAGATGGTTAAATCTGATATAGTACTTTAATTTAGGAAAAATGATGGATTGTGAGTCCCGTGGAGCCCTAACGGCTATTTTTGGCCTGCACCTTCTGAATTTTGTCGAAATTTTCAAAATGTTTGATTGTTTAGTGTTATTTATGTATAAATGAACACAAAAAATACTACTCGCATGAATCTGAAATTTTCACCCATTACGTCCCACCCCATAATATAAGTATTATTTAAATATATGAAACGAATATTTGTGTTTGTTATATATTTAAAATCCTAGCAATTTATTTCTTTGGAAATATTTAATTTGTCTTGTTACTGTTGAAATAAATGACTGATGATATTCTTCACATTAATAAAACGAATGTCACTTTTGCACTGTATCTATTTAAGTTGTACCGTTTTAATCGACGTAATTTGATATTGGAACAATTCATTTTAAAATAGGTAAATCATTGTTTTTAACTTGATGACAGATTAATCACAAATCTCTATCGGGCGATATATCTTTAATGTGTGTTAATAATGTGGAATATACAACAAAGTTGCATTTTAACGTTAAATATGCAATAAGCAAGTGTTACTAAAAGATAAGTAATTATAAGTCTATGAATCTGGACGAGGGGGATTGCACTGAGTATCATTGACAGGAGAAAGTTCTTCCAAAATTCGACGCACAAATCATGGTTGAAGTTATTTTAAAGGTTAGCACAGGTCATATTACTATTTGAAACTAAGATTGTATGTTGAAATAATATTGAGAGTAAGTCCACACGCTGAGACGTCGACATATTGGATAGTATATTAATCGTGTCGACGCGAAGAGCTCGATGCTAAAGGCGGGTTTTATTTGCGTGTCAGGAGAGGTGCATCGGTTGAACTCAGCGACGTGGCTTTGGTACACAGCTGGGCATCTTCGATTGATTACTCCATGTGCATAGCCGTTACTCCATGTACATAACCCTATTCCCTGTAACCTTATGTTTACTCTAGTCTCTTGTGGAAAACTCACGTTTTCAATATTATTTTAACACACTCGTTTCTAATATTGTTAGGATACCTTTCTCAAAGTACATTAAGTCGAATAAGTATAGAAGAGATTCTGCCAAGTCTTCCTCAAAGAAGGTAGTCTTCCTCTACCGGGCTTGAGAACTTCTCAAACTTGGCAGTATCCTATATCTCTACTAAGCTACCATTTGCCCGTGCCTGAAGTATTGTGGTCAAATTTTCTTCTGATGCAACAACCACTAGTATCTTTCTCTCACTCTCTTCGAGAGGATGCAAAAAAGGTGTTCTAACAGATAGGTTCCACTCGGTCTACCTAGCCCTAACCCCTGTGGCATCACCTATCCTTATTTTACAAGTATTTTAATAGGCAGCGCCAGTGATCCTCACGAGAATGAAGCCGCAAGTTCAGAAGTAGAAACTTCGTCAGTAGATTTAGAAGCGGAAACTTCATCGAACGATTCAATAGCAGAAACTGGGATATATGTCCCATTAGGAGAAGCTCACGCATCAAAAGGCCACCACCACCCTGCATCATGTGAGATCAGGGGGGGAGTGTAGCAGCCATCATGCAGGCCTAGAAGGAAAAAGAGTGAGGGTTGCACCATGCATTGTCCATCTGGGATTGAACCCAGAGTGTTCTAGTCACCAAATAGAAACGTGTGCTTTTTGTCACGCGACGAGACTTCACATATGCAAATGAGCCTTGTTTTGCATGGGCTAATTCTCATCGTGATAAAAAGCTTAGACACTTTTCTCTGGTGGAAGAGTGAGAAAGGTTGACGTTGTGACTACGTCGAGTGCAAACAGAAAAAGAAAGAAGAAAAAGAAAAGAAAAACAGGAATCAAATTCCGGACGAAAAGTTTGATTGTAAACGTCGCGTCGTTCTCGTGCGTGTTTGGACTGTAGAGTTTCTTAGATCCGTGAAGATGGGCTACTTTAAAAGCTTCCGTCCTCGAACCGCTCGAAACTCCCTACCCCCAGTTCCTTGTTCCACTGATTCTACCAACATGCAGAAATTAAAATATAACGTGGACAAGCATC
The DNA here is from genome assembly GCA_963556195.1 of Sepiola atlantica. NCBI lineage: Eukaryota > Metazoa > Mollusca > Cephalopoda > Sepiida > Sepiolidae > Sepiola > Sepiola atlantica. The sequence goes on along the minus strand of OY744536.1, from coordinate 91,925,758 downwards.
TCGTAGCCCTAATTTCAACGCAATTTAGTAAACTCCTCACACCTGACATTATCCTGTATCTCTACAAAGCCACTGACCGCCCATGCATGAAGTATTGTTGCCACATCTGGACTGGTGCATCATATACTAGTCTCTCCCTCCTTGACAGGGTCCAAAAAAAGAGTCGCCAACATAATAGGCCCCTCACTGTAAACCAAGCTCCAGTCTCTGTCCCATCGCCGCAATGTAGCATCCTTGTGCTTGTTTTACAAATACTTCAATGGATTATGCTCCGATGAATTGGCTACTCTGGTGCCACCTCGACGTAAATTCACTGGACCAACTGGACAATAAACTAAATCCCATCCATTCACTGTGGAGGCTCCCAGATGTCGGAGAGGTTTACTACTCAAATAGCTTCTTTCCTCGTTCTGCTGGTCTCTGGAACTCCCTCCCTGTCCCCTGTTGCCCCGACAGTACTGACATGCAGAAATTTAAAACTAATGTAAACAGACATCTTGCTGCGCAGATCTAAATTAAGGTTGACCCCCCCCCCACACACACACACACCTTCTCCCTTTTTTTTTCTAAGTAGACCTTTACGTCTACAGCGGCGGCCTGCGTTGTTTGGGGTGAACTATATTAAAAAAACAAAAATTGTCCTCTGTAAATCTGATT
>OY744536.1:91911864-91919901 GCA_963556195.1 Sepiola atlantica | reverse complement strand
CTCTCCTTTTTCTCTCTCTCTCTCTCTTTTTTCTCTCTCTCTCTCTCTTTTTTCTCTCTCTCTCTCTTCTCATTTTCTCATCTCTCTCATCTCTTTTTTCTATCATCTCTCTTACTTTTTCTCTCTCTCTCTTTTTTTTCTTTCTCTCTCTCTCTTTTTCTCTCTCTTTCTCTTTTTTCTCCTCACTTTCTCTTTGTCTCTCTCTCTCTTTGTCTCTCACTCTCTCTTTGTCTCACTTACTCTCTCTCTCTCTTTGTCTCTCTCTCTCTCTCTCTTTGTCTCACTCTCTCTCTCTCTTTGTTTCACTCTCTTTGTCTTTCTCTCTCTCATATATATATATATATATATATATATATAAGTTATGAAAATATATTTATTGCAATTAAGCTACTCAGAGGCTTCCGCGTACCATAATACCGAAATCAAATATAAGAAACAGGACACCAATAATTATAATAAAATTAAAACGAAAATAAATATAATCTGGTATACACCGCCTTGTAATCAGTGCTAAAAACCAGACTGGGCAAACGATTCCCAAATCTTAATAAAAACCACTTCTCCATAACAAACCACCTACATTTGATATTAAATAAATATAACCTAAAACTCTTTTACAGCTGCGACGAGAACCTAGAAATGATAATTAAGGGACACAATAACAAAATACTAAAACAGAACAGCAGAGAGGTAAACAATAAGAAATTGCATTAAAAGTGACCACTAAAGTAAAAATAATTATTATTTAATAATAAAAATAATTCTACGAAAAACAGAAATATGAGCACAACAAATAGTAATAACTAAAACCTTAATAGCAATCACCCAAATAGAACTGAATATCTTAGTAATGAAGAGAAAAGATGTAACTGCATAAATAGTACACTTTGCCCACTAATCAAAAGTATTGTGTACCAAGTCACAATATTTGCCTCAGAAAGACGGAGTAACAAGTACTACGTGTGTATGGCCGCCTTAGATTTAACAACCAAATATTACGACCACATCAGCACATTTAAAAACAAGGAACGCCGGATTAAAACATCACTAGCAAACCATTATTGGGAGCTAAAAAAAAGGACGCTCACCTATAATTTAATGGAAAATAATGCGACAAGTCAGTACATGTAGAAATTTAGACGCCCCGTGTAGATTATGTCTGAATGAGAAATTTGAAATCTTAAACTTTAAAGACCCTAATACCTATTAAACCGTAGAAGTGAAACAGCAAACAACTGCTTTCAAAGAATCACATTTACATTAGGTTAACAATACATCATAAATAAATAAATAAATATAAAAAACTAAAACTAACAAATTAAAACCTAAAATAGAAATACAAGACAGCACGTGCTAAAATATGGTCATCCATCATAGTGACACAACAAAGTAACATGGATTAGCCTTTCTATAGAAAGCAGAACAATAGAATAGGAAAATAAGAAGTAAAATCAACCGACTTCTTACCTTACAATCACATTTCTCAGCCAATGCACAATTTAGCATTCACAGGGGACCATATTCTCCGCACTGCACTGCTCTTTCCACCCTTATATTGATCAGTCAACACAATACTTTGTAAGCAATTTTAGATTCATGCACATTCATGATCCAGACACAAGTAAAATAATTTCTTAGACACTATCAATTAAATATTTACATACACAGGGGGTCATAGCGGATCGTTATAAATACTATACATCCATTCATTTAAACTGCTCGCTGCATCCATTAAACATATTCTGAATTTAATTTAGTATTTTTATACTGAAGCCCGGTATTTAGAATATTATCAAATAAGCGTGTTCACGGTATAAATTATGAAATTATATCATAAGTTTATCAAATAAATACTCAGTAGACCAACATGGTACTTAAACTGAAATTAAAATTGTGTCTACAGAACCTCCCAGTGATAGCCCACTTATGTAAATTAGCAAGAAAATAATTAATGAAAGATAATACTGGACTAATATAACAATTAGGTTTAAGACACAATCTATTCTGCAATCGAATTGTCAGCAAAATTCGACTGTGGCTTAATAGATAACTCTATAATTAAACTTGTTAATTAAAACATATAACCTATAATTACAAAGCTTATCAATCTTATACGAAAAAGAATAACACATATCTAATTATATCCAACAAAATTGTCAGAGGCTACACCCACAGAACTATACCCTGCTTCCGCAAGAATGCAAGACACCGTTAACATTTGCATCTAAACATTTCAACAAATCATCCGCGTAATAAATTAGTGAAAATAAGACACATATTAACTCATTTGTTCATTAACATTTTAATTATCAACTATAATCTAGTCATATCGAATTACTAACTTTACTGGTTTCATCCCATTTTTGTGGTATCCCATTTATTAGTTATTTTAAATAAGATCCCCCTATTTAGCAATCTAAGAAACAGTAGATGTATACTTAGTTAGAAATGTTAGTCTTCTTATATATTATGGTGAATTCACTATGTTATTACCATATTTATCTAGGGTGCACTTTTTGAAATGCCTACAGTTAATACCTATTTCATCACTTTGGTTCAGTAGGTTATCTTCATCCGGTAACTTTATACATACATACATACATATATATATATATATATATATATATATATAATCCCTGTATAATATGGTATTTCCTCTGTATACTAAAGAATCCTGCACAGAGAACCCTGGTTCGTAGATGGGGATACTCCTCACCAGGTCTTTGCACTTCTAATTCACGCCCTTTTCAAATCAAGATGTTCGCCAAAACAATTTCATCAATATCTAAAACAAAGGCGTACACGTTCTACATAATTTGTATTACTTGAATGTACACAAAGAGAAACCACTTCCATTATTCAGATTATATGTTCTTTTTTTATATAGGGTTTTATATCTACACTATGCAATTATATTTCTTTCTATTCCAAGTCTTTTATGTAGTACAATAATAGGTATTCCTGCACGAATGTACTCGTGCGATTGGTAACTTGTATTGAAACAATGGTAGCGCAATGTAATATCGCACTTCCTATAAACCGGCATTGTGTTAGGTGAACTTCACTCCGACAAAGATCATATGAAGAACGAATGTACAATAATGTATTCAATTGGTTATCTTTTACATGTGTGGGAGCAGATATTAAGGGAGTATTGATTTACTCCTCTCCAGGAGTAAGGCACAAGGCCAGTTTTTATCTTACTCCCACAAGTAAAATGTGACCCAAGGTTGGGTCGGGAAAGTGGGGTTTAAATATTGCCTGGGCAGCCCCGTCGGCATTCCCCGGTAGGGGCGCCTCAGGCAGTAAACAATAAACTTACTCCTCTCCAAAGAGGGAAGGTGAAGCCTGGGAGGGTGGATCTCCTAGAACTGAACAGGACAGACCCATAGACCGGCGTAAATCAAGCCCCGAAGGCCAAGACAATACCAGTCTATGGGGTGCAGTATCCATCGGAACAGATACTACACTTTGAACTTAGCCAAAAGGTCAAAAGCAGATATTAAGGTAGTAGGGACAAGTGACACACGTGAATAAATCGACAATATTAGGGCGAGTTCTTAGAGGGGAAATGCGATGAAAAGCGAACCGTTTCTGTTTTAGGAGCAAGAGGTCGTCAAACATTGGCTAGAAAAAATGAAGTTTATTCCCGCTCTCTGTTACCGCACAGCGATGAAAAAAAGAACAAAATGGGATGGCTAAAACGGTTAGCGAGTTGTTGAATTAACAAAAACTCAACGAGAGATCGAATCACCATCAGACCAGACCATCAAATGATTAGCCAAGGAAGTATTTAATTATTTCATTCCTTAGCCCCCTTAGTCTCATTTGATCATCATAATCGCCATATTAAACAATGACCGTGATATATACTAAACAATCAATAAGAATGTCCCACCCCTAAAAAATCTCATAATAAATAAGGGCAGTTGTTAGCAAATGGATAACGGGTATATCTAGTATATGTATGCATTCAAGTAAATATATATATATATATATAATATATATATATATAATATATATATATAATATATATATATATAATATATATATATATATATATATATATATATATATATATATAATGTATATATATGAAGATAAAATGCATCATATATCATGGAATGTCGTGCAGATAGAATGTATAAATAACAGAAAAAAGATTAAAAAAAAAAAGAAATAAAAAGCAAATGATGGATTTGACCAGTTTCGTTCGGATGAACAAACAGCTTCACTCTTTCGGAAGCGTTTATTGATCCGAACGAAATCGATCAAATATATTGTTTGATGTTTATTTTTACCTGTGTTTAATTGTTTTCCTTACTGTTTCCCATATATATATATATATATATATATATATATATATATATATAAGGGGATTGTAGTTTGCTTGATGCATTGCTGGTATATATAAGTGCAGGTTAGTAGTTCGAGTCTGTAGCAATGTGCTATGTAGTTGCCGGAAGGTGGAAAGGGTGAACAGAAATAAACAACAGAAAACGAATCTCAAAACGATTTATTAATATTTCAGGAAAAACTGATTAAGTACCAGAATAGTAAATACTGACAGGTAAATAAAAAGTTCGACAAAAGGTAATCTTAAATTTGCGGAAGAAAAACGCTGACTACTAACCTGCACTTACATATATATATATATATATATATATATATATATATATATATATATATATATATATATATATATATATAATTCGCTAAATCCTTCTTAGACTCTGTAACTTCATTGCTATGCGTTAATCTTATTCCGCTTTCTGCTTTTCCATCTTTCTGTCTACATATATCCCTCAATCTATATCACTCTTTCTGATATATTTTTCTTTTTTTGTCCAATCATTTATATTTGCTACTTTAATCTCTTTCACACCTTCAACCCTAACCCTAACACACACACACACACACACACACACACACACATATATATATATATATATATATATTACATACATACATACGTACATACATATGGAGGCTGGATATCATTCTTATTTTCTTCTTAAACATTCTCTCAGGCGAACTAATTTCCAATTCCAGGCGTCACCCAATTGGTGTCAGTACATTTGAATCTTCATTACTTTCAAGTGAAAATTACTTTTTTTTCTAAAAAAAACAAAATAGGATGAAAAAATAAAATCCGCCATTCTTTTGTCTCAAACTACCAGCCAGTGCTTAAAGGAATTTAATTTACAATTGGAGAAAAAAATTGAGAATTGGCTCAAATAGAAAATAGGAAGCAATGGCATCATTACTGCTTCTTGTAACGTTCTCTCAAATCAATCAATGAATAAATATATAACGATGAAACCGAGCTGTGCGTTTCAAGATTTAGACTTGTTTTGTTTTTTAGCAGATTCCACTTCCGGCGTTGCAACGTAGGTACTATTGATGTCATGACTATGGTGAAAACACATAATTATTCGTGACGCCTCTATTTTGTAAGTGATATTCGAATTATGTAACACTAGACTGTATCAGAGTGTGCCTGAGTTCATTTGACTAAATTAATTTCATTCCCTAACCATAGACTACGAAAATAGTATCTAAATAACGTACAACGTTGAGATAATTACAGCCCTCATCCGAGAATCGAAAGAATAGTTGTTTAATACACTAGGAATGATTGACAACTGAGGTTAAATACGATAACTTCAGCAAATAAACGGAAGGTGAGAATCGTAATTATTTTATCTCCAAAGATATTGTGGGCTCCTTTTGTACATATCTCAATACGAGTAGAAGTTCATCAAATAAACTCAAATCAAGACCGAAAAAGCACAATAAGGGTTGTGTCATCGAACAGTGTGATAGCTTCAGCATAAGGTCGGCAAACGCCTTTCTTTCTCGCTCACCACCATTTCCCCTCTCTATCTCACTTAACCCAATTAATATATATTAATAAGAATTATTTGAGTCTATTAGTCCGTCGAAGAAAGGTATTTTATTGTCGTTTTGTGTATGTCCTTTTATCAGATGGCATTGATTAGTTAGTAATGATAATAAATCCTCCATCAGAAAGACGTCCTGTGTATCCTGTAAAATTGATCTAAGATGAGGGCGACACACGAGGTACATCTGCTAGAGTTTATAAATGTTATACTCTAAGCGGGAAACGCAATCAATACATCAAGTATAAGCTTTCATAAAGAGTGTGCATGCTGTAATCTATATTAGTCTAGTGAACAAATAAAATAAAGGTGTTTATTCGAAATTTCGCCCAGTATTTTAAACATTGCTATAATAAAGCCGACTTCAACTTAATAAAATGCATTCCATGAAAAAGGACCTTTATATGCGTTCACTTTACAGGCCGGTTTCATCCGCTTGTATTGCCGGTCCAAAGTCGTTGCTCAATTCTGACACCGGTGACAGTGTCAATTTGGTGTCAATGAAAAAAGTAGCATCGTGTGTTTATAAATATTTTTATATTGTCTATATAATATTGCCTATCTCATGTTTAAATATATTTTATGTATTTTCTGATGAGGAATCTTCAATTTATATTTTATTTATTTTTGGGCAAGAAATAAATCAGAATAGTGCTTGATTTATTATATTGGTTATGGAATAAATTGGCCTTGAATCAATTGTAAAAGGGTTTTAGTAAAGTATTTGTTTAGTAAATAAAGTTATATATCTATATATATATATATATATATATATATATATATAGAGAGAGAGAGAGAGATGTGTACTAACAGGTTAAAAATGTGGAGAATCTTTGTTCATATAATAGTGGTTGGTAATAAATAGATTTATTTACTTATAATAACAAATATTATTTATAAAAACATTATTATGTTTTATATGTTCGTATTAACAACACTTTCTATTATAAGTGTGTATATATATATATATATATATATATATATATATATATTCCTGTAGTACTATATGATCATTTCCTTCTGAAAATAAAGAATCGTTCTATTTTCAGGTTAGTTAGCAGGAATTTTGTTCTATACTATTTCACTTTACTTAAGTCTAAGTCCTCAGAAATCAAGGGGCCCCTGTCCGCTGCTAAACATTAATCCTTATATGAAATACATAGATATTCGAATAGTTAATAAAAGTTCTTAATTGCCTGTCAAACATGGACTTAATAAAGAAGTTCAGAACCTTACCCCCCGCAATCTACCAGGTACCTGTTATTATATATCCTTCATGTAGTCCTTTGGTTTTACCGGATTCCAGGACAATAATTAATTTAGTCTGGTGGAGGATCAAGCATAGTTCTGTTACTATCGGCAACATCACTTGGAGAACCTGCACCATTCCTCGTATGAGTCAATGTGGCCTAGCTATATTGAAGTGATCTTATTTGAGCTTCGACTATTATGTTATTCTGAACATTTGGTCAGTGTTTACGTGTAGAAGGAAGTATCCTCATGCCAGGTTGTCCTGAAAATACCCTGTACAGAGAGACCTTAAACACTTGAAGAAATTATCTGGTAAGCAGTAAAGCTATTTCCAGTAGGCATTCAGCTTCTCTAAAGTAGGCATTCAAGTTTTCTATACTACTATATACATGTATGTGTGTATATGAAAAAGGAAAAATCAAAATCATTTTGTATTCATCTACGTGTCGTCATTATTTCAAGACTTCTTCGGGATGATTGATGTGAAGATATAAAATACAAGTACAACATTTAAAAACATATTTCATGTGTATGTGTTTATATGCATAAAATATTTCATGTGTATGTGTTTATATGCATAAAATATTTCATGTGTATGTGTTTATATGCATAACATATTTCATGTGTATGTGTTTATATGCATAACATATTTCATGTGTATGTGTTTATATGCATGAAATATTTCATGTGTATGTGTTTATATGCATAAAATATTTCGTGTGTATGTGTTTATATGCATAACATATTTCGTGTGTATGTGTTTATATGCATAACATATTTCGTGTGTATGTGTTTATATGCATAACATATTTCGTGTGTATGTGTTTATATGCATAACATATTTCGTGTGTATGTGTTTATATGCATAACATATTTCGTGTGT
>OY744536.1:91899364-91904364 GCA_963556195.1 Sepiola atlantica | reverse complement strand
ATGTATAGTATATATATAGTATATATATATATGTATATATAGTATATATATATGTATATATAGTATATATATATGTATATATAGTATATATATATGTATATATAGTATATATATATGTATATATAGTATATATATATATGTATATATAGAATATATATGTATATATAGTATATATATATATGTATATATAGTATATATATATATGTATATATAGTATATATATATATGTATATATAGAATATATATATATGTATATATAGTATATATAGTATATATATATAGTGTGTGTGTCTGCTTGTGTATTTTTTCCAACGATAGTGTTGATAATATCCAACAGAATTTATTAGCTTAAATAGATAAAGGCGGATATTTCAACTCAATATCAAATTAACTCTTATTGTTGGATTTTAATATTTCGACGTTATTATTCAAAATATTTGTTCATCGAAGTTCATGTTATGTTCGTGTAGGTTACAATTCAATTCATATGAGAAGGGATAGTTGAAGAAATAAAGACATTATAGACGTATAGTTAATTCGTAAGTGCATTTCCATTTCGATATGTATATATATATATATATATATATATATATATATATATATATATATATATAATGTATATATATATAAAGGCTATTATAATAATATAATTACAATTTATATAGATCACATTTATTAATGTAGAACTCTAATTTAAATTCTTATGCATATATATATATATATATATATAGCCTATGTATATACGTAAATCATTTATATGCATCATTCAATACATCATTTATATTTAATTCATAAATAATTGACTTTGGTATTATATTATTGTCGTGGAATATCTCAATGTTCTCCCTTTTTTAACTTAATAAATTACTTGTGTGTGTATATATAGCATGAACGGGATACAAACATGTGGGTGTAATAATACCTGGAGATATATATGGAAAATGAGAAAGGGCAACCAAATAAAGTATTTATATTTACATCAGCGTTTCGTCTTTATTATTAGATTTTCTCGGGATGTTGTTTGAAGAAAACATCACAGATGTAAATAATGTTTTGAATGGGTATGTGGCGACGTCTGCCGGCTCCAAACCTACGGCAGCTTTATTTGATTTTTGCTTAAGCGGCTGTAGGTATTGAGCAGGCAGACGTCGCCCCTATCCATTACAATATTCTGTACTTGGGTGTTGTTTTTTATCAGTCAATACTCCTGAAAAAGTCTTATACTAAAGACAAAACGTAAATAAATACATAAATACTTTTTTTTTCAATTTCGATTACGTCTGAACACTTCTTTTATTTATTTATTTATTTATATATATATATATATATATATATATATATATATATATATATAAAGTATACATTTTTTTATTTATACAAACATTATTGGTTACATATGTGCATACATGTTTCGGTTGCACTTTTCCAAGAAAGTCAACCTCATCAGACCAAGAATCTTTCAGGAATAGATGGATTTGAAGAATTTTCTATCCTAAATAACTCCTTTTTGGGATCTAGCATCTATTTCTTATGAATTAGTATCGGATTACCTATTTCACTAGTTGACCTTTTTTGCCAGTGGTTGTCCCCTCCCTTTTTTATTTATTTTGTTTTATTACTCTTTATGGCGTCTCCATTGCCTTTTCTTGTCCTCATTTTTCTTACTCTTCATTCTTTCTTTTTCTAATCATCTTTCTTTTTTTTCAATCCTCTTACTCTATCTCTCTTTTTACGTATTCACTTCTTTCTCTCTCTCTCTTTCTTTCCCCTTCACTCCTATTTCTATCTAATAGGCATTCACTCTGCATTCTCTCTCTACTGCTTTTACCACTGCTTGTTGCGCTCTATATCATCTTTATTCCTATTCCAGTCTTTTATGAACCCGTTAAACGTTTAGCAGAATTATTTAGCTTGAACACTTCCCTGTTTCACAAAAGGTGGAAATGCATGAATTTAATCAGAAAAAGCAGCGAAGACTACAAAACATTCGCGTACATCAATAATAAACACTGTGACGATTTCAAATCAGCTGAACTTAGTGCGGGTAACATTGAATTCTTAATATTTGCGCAGAGACTTGTATCAGCCAGAACACACAGAAATCAGACGTAGAGTCCTAAACAAGTTAGAAAGTGAGTCAAATTTAACATCACAGAAAATAGCCAAATACTGCCAGAGATTTGTAAGTGTTAAACAATATTCTAAAGATATTGAATAGGTTGGTATTGCTCACATGGGAAAGATACGCCAGAAATAACGTTAGCAGTGTTCGTCACGCTCTCTCTATCTCATTTTTACTTTACTTTTATGTTCTCCCTCTCCTGCTGTACATGCTCTTTCGTTTATATTTTAATTGGAGATTATAACTTATTTCTGAAAACGGTTTTGCATAATTAAGACGAAATATCAAATCTCATCATAAGAGGTAATTAGATTATATCGTGTTGGAACGTCCGCATAGGCCACTTTATCTACATATACATATATTACATGTAGATTGACGAGCGAATGACTTGATAAAGAAAGATGGGCGAATATCAAATCATTGTTCTTAATTTGATTTGAGCTCTCTATGTTATGTTCTATTGTGTTCGTGGTTTTTTTTTTATCTATTATTTCATTAAAATTCACAATGAGCGTTTTCGGCTCTGATTACACACAGTGCTTGCTAATTGAGTTATATCGATGTCAGACTCCGGTTTTGTGGTTACGCTGAGCAGACAAGAGAGGAAAAAAGATAATGATTTACAACATCGATAACAATAACGAATAGTGCAGCATCACTGTAATGACAACGCACTGCAAATATAATTACGATGATGCATTTGAATCGTTATGGAAATAATGCCGCGAATATTGATCATTATCGTATAGGAATAATTACGGAGACACTAGAAAAGGAAAGAACAAATAACAATTGGAGGCCCGTCAATGATCGTGTTTAATATAATAAAGAGCGTAGTACAGAGCTTTCATTGGTTACTACTCATGACTTGTAAAGGAGATAGCTATATTAATTACGGGAAGACACACCAGGCATTGTCCGGGAATGAATAAGGAAACTCCTGTCATTTCTGAACAGTATATTACCATATTTATTCGTGATCTTTAAGTTTCAAAGCAAAGTAAAACGTGATCTTTGATATAATGTTTCTGAATTCTGCAGATAAAGATTGATAACATGTATTATTTGGATTGTTCGAACTGTTTCGAATTGGTACGGACCCAAATTAAACCTTAAATGCTTTTTGGTTTCAAATTACACACATTTCCAGAACATTTTTAGTTAATATAATATTTAACGAAAATGTGTCAAACTGAAAATTGTTTTACATCTTAAACGAGCCTGTTAGCAAGTTTGAGTAGGTATTAGTATGGTGTTGCATATGCAACCCCGTTAAATAGGTAAATATTATATTCGATGTAAAATAAACAATATAAGAAATAAAGCGTTTAATGATTAATACGAGCATGGGCACGACCTAACGCTTTTTACGTTTCATAAATGCATCACACATTTAGAATTCTAATCGTTTGTTAAAAAAAACAATTATTTCAACCATTCACAAATAAGAACCATTGTCAAGATACAGCTGAAGACGGTCAGAACGTTACATCGGCCAAAACGTTGTGAGAATAACACCCTACATGAGAACAATCCGGATAATACATGCGGGCTTTAATGTTCATGGATATCTAGCGCTACTGAAGACAATGCCACTATTGTAACACCCATCATATAATTATCTATATGCTAGTAAAAAATATTCTTCCTCTGGCCGCATATTTTTTCAAGCCTGGAAGGTTCATATTGTGGTAGAACGAACATATACTACACTGACCCCCAAAATAAGAGATGATGATATCATGACCACGGTATAGATAGTACATAACCCTCCTAAAAATAAAACATAGAGGAAGAAAGACTTGGAAGGATATCTCCATAAAAGGAAAAGGTAATGCATCTGACTAGGATCAAATGACAACAGAAAATATATATTTTATTTGCTCTAACAAAAACGTAATGTAATACCTGCAATAGAAACGTAGGAGGTAATTCATAGGAGGATTACTTTATAGAAACAGAACCGGTACTTCCCTACACACCTCATTGAAAGGATAGTATAAAAAATAGAGTAACTCAGGTTTTATTTTAATTCGTTTAAACATGCCTAGTCATAAACACATTACTTTTTATGGTTCCTTGCTCTTTGGGCTATAATCAACATGTTGTATTTGTTCTCACTTTTCCAGCGACATCTGACTTTTTACTATCGACGAAATTAAGCGTATAGTATAAGTAAATATTACAATACAAATTAAAACTGTATATTACAAAACCTTAATTTATTGGGAAATATTTAGGAAGAAATATGCAAATTAAAATATCCAAAACTGATTGTGGATATTTACAGATAAATATATATACAAAGTATTTTAAAATTTCATGTGTATCATAAAATAAAATAAGCATAAGCCGTGTTGATGTTAATATAGTTTGGTCATTTGGAAAAAAACACTGTCATTCATTTATTTAGATAACTATTTTCGCCTGAGGATGTCTTCATTGGGAAGGCAACCTAACGTTTCTGTTGTGCTTACTTGACATTAATAATGTTTTAATTCGCTTTAGATAAAAACTAAGAGAAAATTATGAAAGAGAATACCAGCATATTTTTTCCAAATGTCTTTTTATATAGGTTTTATTATTTAGGTGTATAAGGATACATCTAGGACTGTTTATTTGTTTGCTTTTAAAGTGAAATGGAGAGAAACATTTTGATGTGTATGGGTTTGATCTTTGTCTGGATTTAATTTGATAAGGTATGAACATTTAGCGAGGGAGTACTTTTATCTTTTTGTTTTACTAAAAAGTTAAAATTATTCAAAGACCGAACACCACTCAAGGATAGTGTTTAATTAGTCATTCAGGTGGACAATGGCTTAAATTGCGCAGAATTTCATCATTATTCAAGATAACGGCTCAACATGAATTTGTT
>OY744536.1:91854364-91891864 GCA_963556195.1 Sepiola atlantica | reverse complement strand
TCAAATACAAATAAAGTGTTAGCACCAGAATGAGGCCATTTTATTTCTGAGAACTTACCGATATCAAATGAAAACAAAAAGGAACCATTATATATATATATATATATATATATATATATATATATATATATATATATAATTGAATAAACATTATTAATTTACGTCTACTACATATTGTCAAAATTTCATAAAGATAGGAGCAATCGTAATTTTGATGATGCACTTCCAGCCTATTTCACCCTTCTTCTCATTAAATTAAATATAGTCTGCATTCCTTACCCCTACGCCAAGAAGCTGCCTTCCAAAATTCATAATCATCGATTATTTTTAGGAGTAAATCCTATACATCGAAATAGATATACAAATACACACACCTAACTTTATAATATATTTGCACCTTTAAAGTGTAAATATAACCAAACAAATAGTGTGTCCATGTTACTCACCCTGTTTCCGTGAATGTATGTTACCAAATTCATCATAATAGGTTCATTAGTTTAGGAGAATATCCTGTACATTGTAAATTTACACATATTAAACTTATATATATATATATATATATATATATATATATATATATATATATAATGATAAATGCAAACATTAGTACACTTAGGATTACGAGAAATATCATGTATAACAAACGCAGTGACCCATGTCGTTGCCGAGTTTCCGCTCGATAAAGAGTGCTGTGTGGTCATTAACACGATAGGATTTTCATAACCATTGTTGCATGATTGATAGCAGGTACATCTCTTGTGGACACATTGCGCGTGTGCAGTGGATTGTATCGTTGGCTGGTGTTCCATGAGCCTTGGCGCAAATTATGCGAACTTTGATAACTAATAACCCTAGCTGTTGATAGGTTTACGCATTCAACATACGGAAGCAGGGTTATATAGCACTTTTATGTGTGAGATATGCATGTTATTCGCCTCTAGGGTTGGGTTTTACTATGTGGTCTGGATACTGTTCACACGGACAGAGAGATGGAAGTTTACATGCAAGAAGAACAGGGAAGACAGATTAATAATGTGTTCACCCTACAGGCCACTCCCTTACCCGGTAAACGAGAATCTCTTCATCTTACCTTTCAGTTATCTTTGTCATGCGATAGGGTTTACCTAGGTTCAAAGCTTGTCAATCTTCTATATAAAAAAAATACGCTAAGATATTTCATGTTCGTAAGTACGTTATCACCTTTCACACGCATTTAAAAAGATACGGTCGCCCGAATAGCTAGCAAAGATCGTGTTCAGTGATGATTCTAATGTCGCTGATGTGAAAATATTCCGACTTTACCCATTTAAAAAAAAATGAATTTGTATAAAATTAGACACTAGAACAGTACAATTAAAAATAAATTAATTACAAAAAATGACATTGATTTCAATAATTAAAAAAATATTTAGCTGAAAATAATTTTTACGGAAAGAAGACGGAAGAAGTATTTAAAAAAAAAAGAAATTATTGCTAGAAGTTTAAATAATTAAAAACAGAAAACACATAGTTATCTTATTTAATTAAATAATATTTAGCTTAAACTGACAATCATTTTAACGAAAGTCAAAAAGTTATTTTTTTCTTAATAGTATTGTCTTAGTTTTAACTAATATTATTATTAACACTAAATAATTCAGATTGATGGAGAAACCACTGTGCAATGGAAAGGGGTCCCGCCAAAAGAATCTATATTCAACAGTTGGCAATTTATTATACTTGTAATTTCTGAAGCATATTATGTTCAAATACTATATAACAAGTGGTCAATCGCAATAAACAATACAATAATAATGCTGATCCTATAAGTATACATGCATTTTTAAGTTTGAATATCACACAAGAGTCTATTGTATTTATTGTTTTCATTGTTACAGCTGCTGCAATATAAATGGTGCTTTGAGATGTTTGAAATGTCGACGTTTGACTACGTAGTGAGATTATTAGACACATTATCCTCTTGGCAACCTTAAATAAAAGAGGTCCTTAAGATTTCCCAGCAATGTGAATGAAACTCACGAACCGAAGTGTTGTCACATATCCGGTGCATTTATTTATGTACCACCTCGAATGCAAACATACAAATAGCATAAATATATATATATATATATATATATATATATATAATTAGATACCGCTTTCAAGTAAAATTGAAAGTCGAGCACTGTCGAAAATATTAATAATAACATCCACCTAAAAGCCCCAGTGCAATGCTTCGATTGTCGTTGAGCACTATAGAATGTTTAGATATTTATGCTCGCCGTTTTCAGTGTAGACATCACTTTATTTCTCCGTTATCGCGTGACATTCTCTCGTGACCTAATAGGACTAGGTAAACGCTTAAAGATTCAATGTGTCTCTGTGAACTGGGTTCGCGCCCTATGACCGTCCGATATCTTTATTTCCCTTCGCTGATGAAAGCCGTAAGCGGAAAACGACGTCGTACGTAGGAAAACTATTTCAAAATATAGTTTTAATATAGTTAAATATATATATATTTATATATATATATATATATATATATGTATAATTTATAATCATTTCCTAATCACATGCTAAACAAGAACATAAATCAGTCATGATAACGTCGAATTAAAATTTGCTAAACTGTCAAATTTGATCTAGCTTTTCAATGTCAAAGACATATCAAAGGCGAACAACTTCATTGGATTAAATATTGGCCAATCACTGAGCTTTTGCGGTGAATAGAACCGAAGTTATCGCCAAAAATGTTATTACTTTTTTATGTTGAACTTTCACAGATATTCCGAAATTAAATCGGCGATATTTTGACCAAGTTTTTTTTTGACGATTTGTCGAAGGATGTTGATGCTTGGGTTTACTTACAAACACTAACATGGGTAGAACATCGACCGAGTACATAACCTATTTGACCAAGTAACTTACCTTTTTATAAAGCAAAGGATTATTCCATACGATGCCATTATTCCAGATAACATATCACGCATAAAAACAAAGGAACAGTGGCAAAGCAGCTGCCTTCTTTGTGCTTGTTGCACTTTTATTTTTTCATAAATTCCTCTACCGACATTGGAAACCTAAAAGTCGTGCACACAAATTCTCGCATAACACCGACTTTTTTTCTAATCCAGTTCTTCTGGGAGCCAGTTAAGTAATACTTACTTTATTTTGATGTGTTTATCGTTGAGCTGGTATACTTAATATGGCGAGAAATATCTGCTTACTGTTCATGGCCTTGGTGATAAGTAATATCGATGGTAGAAAATTAATTTATGTCGCGTGGAGGAAAAAGTGTTTCTAGACAGAAACGTTTGCTGATTTTTATCTCAAGGTGAAACAGTTTCCTACGTAATTATCAACAAAAATTGGCATTGGCGAAATTTTTATGTGGTCTGGTACGAACGTTGACAGCCGAATGGTCGAGGAATATCTGTATCCTAGACGATTTAGTTAAGCTTGGAACTTAAAGATTCGGACGTAAAGTAGATACGCCCGAATAGAAAACTATGTGGGCGAGAAGATGTCTGCGTCAATAAAACGCTCGTGCGTTATGGACATAGAAAAGATAAGTACCAGCGATAAGTATATACATTCAAGTACTGAAGTATACATATCTATAGATGCCGTTTTAGTTTCAACATGTGTAGACGAGTAACATTATTATTATTATTATCATTGTCATTGTGTACATTTAAAATACAGTGGTTTCTAAATTGTTAAATAAACATAAACCGAAATCTTCAGCTGTCATTATATTAAGACACCGGAAAAGACAGGCATACACACACACATACACACACCCACATACACACACACACATATATATATATACACACACACACACCCACACACACATATATATATATATATATATATATATATAATGAAGAGTTCAAATGCAAAACGCGATAGACGCCATTTTCAAAATCACGAAACTGTCCTTACAAAAAGTGTTGCATTTCAACACTCGACGACACCCCAAAACTATGTTATATCATATCATAGTGTTACACCGGCCGTTCTTACACAGGAGAAACTGCACCGGTTGTCACTATAAAGACTGCGAGTCACCAGAGACACAGAGAAGACAAAGCACAGTCTTGTAACTGTCTAGCCAAGTGCTAGTCAATTTCTTACTTTGTTAATACACTTGTTAAACCAACCCTCGACTTGACTTCCTTTATTTATTATTTAGTGTTGGACAACTTCACAACACATAGCGAAATAATTTCTTTTTGATTTCAATTAAAACCAGCTTTCATTCGAAGTCGAAATTCAGTATATTAGTGATTTTATTGTTAAAGGTCTCAATTTAAACGAAATGGATGTATCGCGTTTTGCGTTCGAACTCTTCATATACATAGACATATATACATACATAGTAATCCACATGTAAGCTGTATCACACCTCCTTAGTGGGACCAAACTAACACCTCTCCCTGGCCTAGAATCGAACCTTCAACGATCTAGTTTACAGTCGGCAGCTCTTACTATGAGGTTATTTATATTAAAAAATCGCCGCTGCTTACACCGTCGTCAATATATTCTAATTACATAGAGCTTATATATATATATATATATATATATTATTTAACTATTGAATCATAATATTTTAGCCTGCTATAAAAAGGAGAAAAATGTATAAACACGTGAAGAAAAATTGGAAGAAAATGAACATAATGTTATTGGATGTGTTAGTAATTTTTATGTTATGTGTTTTCCATCATTTAAACATTTCATTGTGTGTTTTCCTCTCACGAATTAAAGAAGGAGTGTGTTGTACTTAAGGTGAAACTCCCTGAAACATATGTAACCCATGCTATTTTATAATGTCGAATCTTTTCAGAGCATGATTACAACATATTGATTATGACATTACTTTTGTATTTTACTGTGTTTAATATATATATATATATATATATATATATATATATTTCATGTATCCACATAACATTTAATAAGGAGATAACATTTTTATGTATACATTTTCAGTATTTACTTCAGCAGTGCTCGATACGTAATTAAACCTAGGTAGTAAGCTATGAAAATATATTTATGACAATTAAGCTACTCAGAGGCTTCCGAGTTTCATCCCCGGGGGAAATCTTCAGGCTAAAATGCATTTTAGTCTGAAGATTCCCGCTCCGGGTATGAAACGCGGGAACCTCTGTGTAGCTTAATTGCCATAAATATATTTTCATAGCTTACTATATATATATATATATATATATATATATATATATATATATATTTATATAGAGATAGAAGAAAAAAGAGTGATAAATGTCCAAATTTATTTCAAATTTCAATTGTTCAATACAAGGTGTATTCAGTAATAAACTAGTGTGTATTATTCTTTCCTTAAGCCAAGGCTTTTCAAAGATCGAGATCTTATCTTCAGAGGAGAAATACAGATAGATAAGTTGGCTTTCGAAAAAAACAAAGTTCAAATATTTGAAAAATATTATTAAAAACAAAAACCCCTTCACTATAGGTTCCATCTACTTACTTTTGGTTTATATTTGATCCTACTATATATTTGTATATATATATATATATATATATATATATATATTAGTGTGTGTTTGGAAAATCGATGGCATAATTTTGAATTTATATACGTGTATATAGGTTCGAAAATGCTTTGTTATCGATGTAGAGGCTATTGACAGAAATACTGATCAACATCGTTTTTGTAAACAGCGAAAACCTACAATATGCGTGATACTTACACGGATTGGTTAGGGATAGTAGAAAGTTATCCGTTGGTTTAATTTCGGCTGATCTTTAATTATCTCTTCTAAAAAGAACCTAGATATCCTTTTTGAATTTAATATTCTCTAGAAACTGTTTCTTCTAAGAAACCCGCCTATAATTAATAGATCTCTGCTATTTAGTGTTTTAGTTTTTATTTTCCTTGAGCAATTTTTCTAACAAAATGGGGAGCCATCATTGTTTTTTTCCAATTCTCTTAGATTAACAGTTAAATGATGTGTAATAATATATCCATCGCATTATGTCTTATCTTCGAGTAATTTTTGGCCTCGATGAAAGGTGATTCATTAGAAAATAAATATTAAGGTATTTCGGACTACTGTTCTCATCTTGGATGTAATTTTCTCAGGTTCCTGTTCTAAAACTCGGGAACCTATACACGATTTCTAACTGAACTATATATTTAATTCACCGGGTTTAGTTCGAAGATCCGCATGAACAACCCAAGTTCCACATTAAGATTACCGAGTTCACCAAGACGCATCTAAAGAATGGCGGAGCTTACATCAGCGGAAACATTGTGAGAATAAGGTTCAAGATAAGAACAGCTTTCTCATCTAACTACAGCATAATCGTTCTCAAATCCAATGGTAAATTTTTGTCGAGCGGTTCGCTTAAAAAATCAAATTATGACCAGTTTCACCCATTTTTAAAAATCCTATCAAGATTGTGTTTATTGTGAACAAAGAATGTAATTAACCTTTATCCTTGAGTAGCCCTTTGACCTTAAGTTGTGGCACATCAGTATATAAAAACAAATAATTCCAATAATCCAAATCATATATTCTAATTTAAAATTTTCCGAAATAAAATTAGTCCTTCATCTACTCCCAATTCTTGCAATATCACTAGCACCGGCTTAATCCTGGGCTCCATTGGTAATCCCTTAATAGTTTCGCCATCCAGCTATACTTTCTTCTAACCCTAACCTTAAATCATAATTATTGCAATCACCTGCTTAATCATGGCCTCCAATGGTATCCATTTAATGGTTTCGCCATCCAGATATACTTTCTCCTAACCATAAACCCTAAACCATAACCCTAACCCATTCACTGTAGAGGTCTCCAAATGCCGGAGAGCTTTTTACTCAAGTAGCTTCTTTCCTCGTGCTGCTGTCCTCTGGAAATCCCTCCCTGCCCCCTGTTTTCCCGACGGTAGTGACATGCAGAAATTTAAAACTAATGTGAACAGACATCTCGCTGCGCAGATCCCAATTAAGGATGAACCCCCCACCCTTCTCCCTTTTCTTTCTTCTCAGTAGCCCCTGACGTCTACAGTGTCGGCCTGCTTTGTCTGGGGTGAACTATGTTAAAAAAAAATAATAAAATAAATCATGAGTTCTCATCACTCTCTATTTTCTTACACTTTTTGAACACAAATTGGTTATACTCTCGAAACCTACCAGCAATTCCACCGTAATTCTTGTGTACCCGATGCTTACCACAAGAAAATGGAGTATATACAGGGTGGGCAAAAATAAGGGTCCTATTTTTAAAAATTCATAACTTTTTTATTTATTGATTTTTTTTATATTTTTTTTTTTTTAGAATAAGTAAAGGACCCCTTCCGAAGCAAGCATGAGCCGTATTAGCCCTAAGGAACGTACCCTCATTTAGAAAACATTATTTTTGCTTAAAAAACTCAAAACAGTGTAAAAAACAATACTTTAGTTTTTGTAAGTTTTAAGAAGTGTTTTTCGGCTAAAATTTGTTTTGTTTATTTCAAAAAATCTCGGAAGGGTCAGTCTACACACACATAAAGTTTGGTGAGTTTAACTTTTATTTTGTGGAAGTTATTCAAATTCAAGTTATTCAAATTTAAAGATAGGACCCTTATTTTGGCCCACCCTGTACATATATATATATATATATATGATCATTGGTCACTGATTTCATTCGATCTGCGCCTTTGCAATGAAAAAGTTATGTTAAACTTAAGCGTGACAGCCAGCAAGACCTACGCACCTACTGACCACCGACAGACAGCACCTCTAATAAAGACGAAGAGACGCATCTAGAAAATAACTGAGATTCATCTTTCATAGTCTTCCATTCTTTTTATGTCCCCCTATTCATCCATTACATTCTTTTAAAAGCAACTAATATCACACGAATGTGACAACGATGTAATTATTCATAGAATTCAACTTGTGATGAACGAAATTAATGGTGCCAAAAAGTTATTTAAACATGACAAAGAGAGATAAAAGAATCTTGTCCGATCACATTGTGTGTTCACAAATTCAAAATGGCGCCTTTTCTCAATTTTCGTTTGGCAATCAGCACAGTCTAACACAAATATTTTGTTTTCTCACCCAAAACGCGCACACAGTGTACGCTCACACACTTGAGGGGAGTAAAAAAAATACAATACAGTAACGGTTATTCTTTACTTGTGTTCATTCTAGATGCGGTAAAAGATGTAGATGATATCAGCTTTACAAACCAAACGGAAATGTAACGGACCGAGGAAAATGCTAATGAATCGAATGAAAACGTGATATTACGACAAGTCGGGTGATGGGCGTGCTCATCAGCTAAGAGGAAGTTGTAAACTCGTCCTTCAAGTCTATTTCAAACTTATCAACTAAGAAGCGTTTTTAGACGCGTCTTAACGGGCTATTTTGAATTTAGTCATGACAGATTGACACAAATCATATTTAAACAGAAACGTTAACGACCGAGGAAAATGATATTTCAAATAAAAACGTGCTATAACGTACATTTACTTTAATTAGCAGAGTGTGATTCCTAGAGCTACCCATGTGTAGACCACAATACCGCCGGACTGCCCCCCAGCTTAATACAATATAGTTGTATTAAAGTCGAATTAAAACCAATTCTTGTTGATCCGTTCTCTTAAATAATTAAATTCTGCTGAATTTTCTACCATGGCTACCAAAACTCACGTGGTTGTCTCATCGACCACCTGACAAGGTAATTAACCTTTATCCATTGGTGGGCTTTTGGGCCTTGATAAATGGCGATTCCTTAGTAAATAAAAGACTCTTCTGTTGCGCCAACTTATATTAGTTCCACGGCGTTTCTTTGGAGGTCAATGTAGAAGTGTCAAATTATGGGATTCTTTTTATCCTCATTATTGTTGTTTTGATTATTGTTATTACTGTAGTGTAATGTTATTTTATTGCCATCGTCATTGCCTTAATGACAGTGAAGAGACTACAAACATATCGAAAGTGAATAGCCTTGATCATAATGGCGAATTTTATGCGTAATTTTGTTCCGTCGAAAGAAAAAGAAAATAAGACAAAAGATTCTGGCTTTTGAAAGTTAGGATCATTATTTTCAATAAAAAAAAAAGAAATTCTCCCAAACACACACAAACAAAATACAACACTCTTATTAACAATTCTAAGATTCTTACAATCGAATAACGCCAATGATTTTCTGGCAAATATTTGATCCACTTCATATAAAGTTCCTTTGATATTCCGAGATAAAAACTAAATAAATTAATAAATAAAATCAATTAAAACAACACGCGTCATGCATTCTTTAATTAATTTTATTTCCTCTTGTTTTTTTCTTCTGTTTCACTTCTTTATAAGTTTGTTTTTGTTTTCTTGTGGAAACCACCGTTAAATTAAATAGCGGGAAATTAGAACGAAACAGCAGGTCATTGTCTTCGAAAGGGCAACTCTACATGAAAGGGGCGTCAGTTGTTAATAATAAAAATACAGAATAATAATAGATTTTTAAATTATAACAAAGTATTAATAAAAATAAATCGAAAACCGGTTATTATTAAAAATAATACTGAGACAAAAATGAAGGCAATTTTGATCTTTGTATTTGAATCAAATACAGAATGGACACAAAAGCTTTTCCAGGTTTAAGAAAGCTTCATTGATTTGAAAACAAGGTAATGCTATTTTCCTTGGTTCGTGAAAACCGGAAGTTCGTGAAAACCGGAAGTTCGTGAAAACCGGAAGTTCGTTTTGTAATAACGTCGCAGAACATCAGCATTACACTTTTATACTAAATTATAAATGAACAAGATCTAAAATTTTGTATAATTTGGATAATTCGGACGACTTTTCTCATCTTAGATGTTATTCTCACAGCGTTTCGGTCGAGGTAAGCTCCGACCTTATTCAGACACATCTTGTCGAACTCCGGAATATTTATCTCGAACTCAGGAATCTTTACGGAATTTGTAACGGTAACATTTAATTAATCGAAGGCGATATATTTCTATCGGTCCGCTAGCATTACTCGGTTTTGAAGTCGCAAGTAATTCATAATTGTATTCGTTTGTGTATGTGTGTTCTATGGAAAAAAAGCTTACGATTCTACATAACAACTAAAGTGTATTTATTTAAAATTAATATTGTTATAAGCCCTTTTAATAGGATTAAAGTTCGGGGAAGTTAAAAATAGACTGACACGTAGCTATAAGGAATATTCCAACAACGTTCGTAGAATCTTTAGTCAGTCTTTCTTGATATGCCGCCATTCGCATACATAGAACTTAAATTCCTTTCTTGAATGTGATAATGTCCCGTGTATTACAGCGATTGCTTACGGTCTTGGTTGATTTTGTGGCAGGGGTTTCAACCGTGCAATCGTCCGAGATTATCATTCCTGTACTGATGAGAGCGAACGCTCGAAACGCTAGCGTATGTAGGTAAAAATAATTTAATATTATTTATTTAAAATTAATGTTGTGAATATATATACAGGGTGTCTCAAAAAATGTACTCACTCGTAGAATGACGAGAAAACTTTTATTTATGAACATAGAGTGAAATGAAATAGCATCGAATACATGAGACAGATGTAATTGAAGAATCATGTTCGCAAATGTTCAAACTGATGACCATTATTGTTCAAACAAAGCTGATAACGCGCACCAAGGGATTCGCAAACGTCGCGAAACATGTTATAGTGAGTACATTTTTTTGAGACACCCTGTATATATATATATATATATATAAAATATTTGTTGTTGTTTATTATCTATGTACGTATACGTTTCATCCCTTATCAATCGGGATTCATCAGCATAGAGATATGACTATTCACTACCGGTCGTACGATTCGAAACCCTGGATAACAAGTATTTTTCGACTTGCATCCAACGCCTTAAACCGCGCGCCCACCAGTTGAACAGCCGATAAACAAATGATAATTTAACACATATAAAGCGGCTTGATGTCGAAGCACTCTACTACTATTAAAGAAGGAGTGATGCATATAAAGCAAGTGACGTCATGCTGTGTTTCTACTACCATTAAGAGGGCTCTACTTTTTTACGAGGAGCGACAAATATAAAATATTTGTTGTTGTTTATTATCTATGTACGTATACGTTTCATCCCTTATCAATCGGGATTCATCAGCATAGAGATATGACTATTCACTACCGGTCGTACGATTCGAAACCCTGGATAACAAGTATTTTTCGACTTGCATCCAACGCCTTAAACCGCGCGCCCACCAGTTGAACAGCCGATAAACAAATGATAATTTAACACATATAAAGCGGCTTGATGTCGAAGCACTCTACTACTATTAAAGAAGGAGTGATGCATATAAAGCAAGTGACGTCATGCTGTGTTTCTACTACCATTAAGAGGGCTCTACTTTTTTACGAGGAGCGACAAATATAAAATATTTGTTGTTGTTTATTATCTATGTACGTATACGTTTCATCCCTTATCAATCGGGATTCATCAGCAGAGAGATATGACTATTCACTACCGGTCGTACGATTCGAAACCCTGGATAACAAGTATTTTTCGACTTGCATCCAACGCCTTAAACCGCGCGCCCACCAGTTGAACAGCCGATAAACAAATGATAATTTAACACATATAAAGCGGCTTGATGTCGAAGCACTCTACTACTATTAAAGAAGGAGTGATGCATATAAAGCAAGTGACGTCATGCTGTGTTTCTACTACCATTAAGAGGGCTCTACTTTTTTACGAGGAGCGACAAATATAAAATATTTGTTGTTGTTTATTATCTATGTACGTATACGTTTCATCCCTTATCAATCGGGATTCATCAGCATAGAGATATGACTATTCACTACCGGTCGTACGATTCGAAACCCTGGATAACAAGTATTTTTCGACTTGCATCCAACGCCTTAAACCGCGCGCCCACCAGTTGAACAGCCGATAAACAAATGATAATTTAACACATATAAAGCGGCTTGATGTCGAAGCACTCTACTACTATTAAAGAAGGAGTGATGCATATAAACTCTTTCCGGGAAGACAACATAAGTGGCACCGAATCTCGTCGCACCACCGCCCCAGAAGGCTATTTTAAACAGAACCTTTCATAAAACTTCTACTATATCATATTTTCTCATCTAAGATGATATTCTCAATGTTTCGGTTGATGTGAGCTCCGAGGTTATTCAGATACATCTTGTTGAACTTCGGAATATTTATGTTGAACTCGGGAATCTGTACGGAATTTCTAACGGAAACATTTGTTTTTTTTCGGAGCAAAAATATCGGAAAAACCTCACAATATTTCGAATTTGCATTTAATGTTACCCATAATTCGTTTATTTAAATTAAGCAAGATTCCCTGAATTTCTAATTTAATTTTAATATTGTTTAACCTTAAGCCTAAAAGCTGATGCATTTTGTAGAATCAAAACTACGTAATAGATGTCGGTCAGAATTCGAATAAGTATTCTACATATAAGGTTACAGTGCCCAAAAAAAGAATCGCCAACCTAATAGGTCCCTCACTGTCAACCAGGCTCCATTCCCTGTCCCATCGCCGCAATGTAGCATCCTTGTGCTTGTTTTACAAATACTTCAATGGACTATGCTCCGATGAATTGGCTACTCTGGTGCCCCCCCTCGACGTAAATTCACTAGACTAACTCGACAATCAACTAAATCTCATTCATTCACCGTAGAGACCCCCAGATGTCGGAGAGCTTTCTACTCAGATAACTTCTTTCCTCGTGTTGCTGGCCTCTGGAACTCCCTCCCTGCCCCCTGTTTCCCCGACACTACAGACATGCAGAAGTTTAAAACTAATGTAAACAGACATCTCGCTGCGCAGATCCCAATCTAGGTTGACTGCCCCCTACCTTCTCCCCACTTTTTTCTCAGAAACCTCTTACGTCTACAGTGGCGTCCTGCCTTGTTTGGGGTGAACTATGTTAAAAAAAAATAGTATAATTATATCTATATTTTAATCTTCTAAAAGGAACATAACAGAGGTGCGAAATTAGTTCGGGGAATTAATTTCACCCTTCCTATATAAACACTTTTTTTTGCTAGATATGATTTGACAAATAAAGAAATTGTGACACTATATAAAAATAAAGGGTATTGAGATATTAGTTCCATCTGTACTATCTGCTATATGACACTTATTCCAATCACTTTTGACGAGAAATACGGAAAGGGCGATATGGAATGCCACAGCCATCTACGCTGAAGAGCTGTAGATAATGTCGATATTAGAATTACACGGGGCATGACTATCTATACAGATAAGCATCTGAAACATATTTGACCCGATATTACTCTAGTACAGAATGGTACACATGAGTGGTCACTAATTGACACATCTACTCCAGCGGAACGGAACATTATCAAAGATGGCGAAAGCTCGTCTGATGGATATCATAGTCCAACGTTCGAAATCAAGAATATTCACAAAGTACGAACAGTGACAGCGATATCCATCATTTTTGCTTCACTTGAGTACATCTAACAAAAGAACGCAATAACATGACATGTGAATTCATATCTACGCGGGACGATTGGACACTACCCCACTGATAACGCAGCTATGCCTCTCAGCTGTGAGAACCTTATCGAGGGGGGCGTTCATTTTTACGACATACTGACGGTAGTTTAGCCATTTAAATTCGGCAGATTAACAAATAGCTGCCGTCATGCAAACCAGAAAATCCTGAGGCACGATATATGCGAACTTCATTGTAAAATACGACTCGCCTAATAAACAAATACAGAAACCAGTATCAACAACAGAAACTTGAAATATTAATACCTTTTGTAAAATAAATTTACTTGAATCTACATAATTGTATTTCCTGTATTTTTTGTTTATTCCTTCAACTATGACTAACGTATTGCAGATAGATCATTCTAAGAATATATATTCTGAAATATAATTGGCCAGGGTACTTGAATGAATATATTTGATTCAGATAAAAACGGATAAAAAATTATACTGATATCTACATTCGCTCATGACATCCATAACAAAATACGTTTTTTTTTATTGTATTTCATTAAATTTATGACTTGAATATCAAGGAAAAAAAAATAATATATAAATGTCAATGCGGATTTTACGTCTTGGAGAAAGATTGCACATGGGTCCAGGATGTTTCCTCGGGAGACCCCAGATGCACATGGAGAAATTTCAATAATTTTGAAACATAGAACTGATTACCACATAACAACTTTATCCATTGCGCAACGTGCGCGTTTGGAACAATACAAATAATATAAATAAATTATCTTTATCTAGTAAATTCTTAAAAATGATGTAACTTTACTAATATCCTACTCCAGTTGAAAGATGCGACACAAGGTCGCAAATGATACTTTGTGGGCCCGCGCACTAGATTCAGTGCACTCTGGCCTCGGCAAAAATGTTTGGGCGGCCCCGTCGGATTTCTGGTCGGGGCACCTCAAGCAGGTAACAATACAATTACTCAATCTTATATAAAGGAGGCCAGGCCTGGGAGGGTAGACCCCCTAGGACTACCCAGAAGCATACCTCAGCCTGACAGAAGAAAGGCCGGTACTGATATCGATCCTGACCCAGTTTTCGTGAGGTTCGACTCGGAAGCGTTCAGCTGTATTACGGAAACGCTCGAGAGTTGACGAGCCGATTTGTACCAGACGACAATTTTGATACGGTGCTGCGTCTTATGATAATAATGTTTCGCTTGTTTTTTTTTTGTTTTTTTTTTGTTAGGGTGTAGGGTTTAGGGTTAAAAATATTTATTTGATAACAGTAATTTCGCTCTGTTTTGCTTGCTTTATTTGTTTTGTTGTTTAAAAAATGTATTGCAACTAAAACTAAAAGTTATAGGACGCAGCAACGTATCAAAATAAAATACAAATTATTTGAAAACATTAACTTCGCTGTTTTGCTTGTTTTTTTGGGTTTTTTTTTTGCTGTTTCCTTTAGAACATTTCTTGAAAATATAACTTACAATCACAGGACGCAGCACCGTATCAAAATTGTCGTCTGGTACCATTCGGCTCGTCAACACTCGGGCGTTTGCGTAGGACAGCCGAACGCTTCTTAGTCGAACCTCACGAAAACTGGGTCAGGATCGATATCAGTACCGAAAGGCCACCATCAGTCATAATTTTCAACCGCCGTCGGACTGATTGTAAGAATGCCGTCTCTCCCTTTAACAGTAACACTGTGGAAGAAATAATAAAAGATGGTCGAGTGACACTAACAGGGCCAGTAAAACGTGACACGGGGGGGGGGGGGAGGGGCAGATTAATTCTCCCTTTTTCTGGCGACCGTTGAGGAAAGAAGACGTGAAAGTCAGTTAACTATTTAGCTCCATTAACGGTGAAGGAGGGGGCGCATACTGCATAGACGTCATATTTTTACAGATTCATTTTATCAAAAAACTAAACATCGGCGTCCGAATGATTTCATATACATAAGATTAAGAGCCTCTTTTTATTGCCACGGGCGTATAAGCTTCGTATGTAAAAACGTAACACATTCTTTGGACCCACTCCCCTAAATGTAATTCATAAAATGTTAAAATATGAGATTTAAAAAAAAATACGCATAAAGAAACTAGGCTCCTCGGTAATTACCAGAAACTTTATATACTGCTCTCCTTGATGATGCGGAAACTAAACTACGAACTCGACACATATGTTGATAAATAGAAAAAGAACAAAACATATGAAAAAGACCCAAAGTGAAAAAGGAAGTAATAATTTTAGTTATTGTATGTGGTTATGGGTAGCAATGCTATGTGTATGCCATCATTTTAGGCGGAACGGCACCACTTGAACTACTACTAATGATGATGATGATGTGCGGAAACCAAACAACTAACTCACCACATATGTTGATGAATAGAAAAAGAACAAAACATCTATGACAAAGACTCCGAGGGAAGTAGGAACTAGTAATTTTAGTTATTGTATGTGATGTGGGTAGCAATAATGTTGGTATGCCGTCATTTTAGGCGGCACGGTATCACTTGTACTAAGAATAGTAATGCAGACGATGATTGTGGTCAAAATGGCGAGGCACGCTGAACGTGTCAATAGACTTTTCTGTTTTTACTGTAAATGAATACATGAATAGCAAATAGATCGATTTTCTCTTATGTTCATCCAAATGATGCTCTCTTGGGGGATTTGGCAAGAACTTTCCCGAAAAGTGAAAGTGGAATATATTTACCGAGCTTTTCCCGCTACTTGCCGAGAGGTGTAAGTTTCATTTAAATCCCCTAAGAGATAAGTGAAAACACACTCACGCAAACCCACATCCACATCTACATCCATATATATATATATATATATATATAATGTGTGTATATGAAGTAAACATAAAAAATCAAATAAAAAAAGAATATCTTAAAGAATAAATGAATGTTAAACAATTATCAAAAAATCATAGAAAAATAAATGATATATATATATATATATATGAGGAAAAATAGAAACAATATTTCAGACAAAATGCAAACTAAAAATGGAATTGAGGATAAACGAATCAACAAAATAACACAAATATAAAGTGAAACACATATACAAGCTCTACCAAGATATTTAAGTTGCTAGAAAGCAACCATCCTCGGTTGGAAATCAGATCTTTAATGAACAGAAATTCAAATTGTATATATATATATATATATATATATATATCATTTCCTGTATTTATTCTTAATTTTTGTATTTTACGAAAAGAAACATTTTTAAAAGGGACCTATACAGAAATTTAAGAGAATATTCTTTTGATTTTATTGAGATGTATAAGCAACAATTATCATAGACATGATGATGATTACAATGATCATCATCCAGGTTTTTGATCAATTTATAAGGAATACTATATTTTTGGTTTCCTTCCACTTTGTTTCGTCCTTGGATAGGCGTGACTACATCAGACTCAGTTTGCTGTCCATCTCTTCACTTTCCCGGAGTTCTGACCTCCCTCTTAGTCTTTTTCCATTGTCTCGAGGTTTATTCCGTCGCTCTTGATGCCCACCTGCAATCATGAGATTTCGAATCATTTTTTTGCCGTACTGATGATAGTGATTTGGTTTCCTCCAGTTTGCTGTCTGGTCACGCTGTCTCTTTTTCTTTAACGTAGACTCAAGCCGAGCATATTGCGTTCAATTTTCTGTTGTGCCACTCTTAGCTTTTCGATCTCTATCATTCAAAAAAAATAAAATTAAAGTAGTCTTAAATGTTGTCTACATCATTTCTTTTTGTAAGGAATTCACATATTTTTGGAACTAGTAGAAATAATATCAATTAGGATAAGCCTGTTTAAAAGAACGATACTTGTCTAAAATGTCGATAGTTTGTCGAGCATTATGTACGGCGTTATTTTAAACTGTTATTTTAAGTTAACTTTTCTACACAAAACAATTACTCTATTGAACAGGTATCTTCGTTTTTCATCATTGCTAGATTATTTTGTTTTTTATCCGTAGAACTGTTCTTTGGTTAGTGTAAAGATTGTATTGTATCGTGCTGAAAATGCACTATCTTAATTTATTATTGATACCTTGTTATGCCAACTAAAATATATCGTCAGTTAGAAATGATAGCTCAGAATCCCTTAGAACGTTTAAAGTGAACACGCGAAATAATTAGTCTGTGAGTTATTTATTCTTCTCTAAAATGTGAACCTAGTGTGACAGTTCTTTTAAGTTCAGTAGATTAGTAGACTGGGTGTGTACGCATGTTTGTTGTACAATAAATGTGAGAGTATATGCGTGAAAAGGTGCGTAAGCTAGTTCGTGAATGTTTCCTCTTTGATATGTCACGTGCCTTTGGCCCAGCGGTCGAGTCTCGCATTTTGATGGACATTCTAACGTGTGTCGAGTCTGAAGTATATAATGAGAGAGAGTAAGAGAAAGTAAGTAAGAGAGAGAGAGTAAGAGAGAGAGAGAAAGAGAAAGTAAGTAAGAGAGAGAGAGTAAGAGAGAGAGAGTAAGAGAGAAAGTAAGAGAGAGAAAGTAAGGGAGAGAGTAAGAGAGAGAGAGTGTAAGTAAGAGAGAGAGTAAGAGAGAGAGAGAGTGTAAGTAAGAGAAAGTAAGTAAGTAAGAGAGAGTAAGTAAGTAAGTAAGAGAGAGAGAGTCTAAGTAAGAGAAAGTAAGAGAGAGAGAGAGAGTCTAAGTAAGAGAAAGTAAGAGAGAGAGAGAGTCTAAGTAAGAGAAAGTAAGAGAGAGAGAGAGAGTGTAAGTAAGAGAAAGTAAGTAAGAGAGAGAGTGTAAGAGAAAGTAAGTAAGAAAGAGAGTGTAAGCAAGAGAAAGTAAGTAAGTTTACGCTGACATTTAGGGTTTTATATTACGCGCGAAATTACAACATGTGAAGGTGAATGTTCGGCGCTCGAGATTGGCTTACATTAGCTGCCTATTGAAAGATTTTCCAATCCGGAGTCGATTCGGGTAAAAACATTTGCTGGATACGGATGCTTCTGGATACGGATGCTTCTACAACATATGCATTTCGAATATTGTTTCCAGTCGTACTATTTCCTTATGTGTTCATAAAAAAACAAAAAAACAAATTCACGTCAATGTTAATATAAGGCCCTGCCCATATTTGGATGCAGCCAGGTTTCTTGCCCATGCTCAGATATCATCGCGTCTCTGTCTATAACTTTAACAGGCAAATCTCACATCAAATAAAAAGTACTGTAAAAGTAAATGCAATTTTAAACAGGCCATATAATGAGGCGGTTAGAAGATATCCACATCTATATAAAGTCTGTGTTTGTTTAAGGACTCATTAAACCTGTCACGACCTCATCTATCAGGCTTTTCCTCCGAGCAGAAACATAGAGAGAGAATACTATCTTTTCTTTATTGAGACGAAAGCTATGGTAGTACGTATTTTACAGGTACACGCAAAGATTTAAATTTGGCATTGGGTTGATAAACTCTTCAAATAGATTTAAATTACCATTGACGATATACATTGATATATCCACAATGAACATAAGACAACACGTGTTCAATCAATACATCATGCTTGTTTTGACATATGATAGCAAACCATGGACAATTACTAATGCACCGATAGAAAAGCTAAGAGTGGCCCAATGCAAAATTGAATGCATTATGCTCGGAACCTGTTTACGCGATAAAAAATATACCTGCATTATTTAGTGTAATTTACTCCAGTTTACTGTAGTAAGCTGAAGTAAATTACATCATCACGATACAAACAGCAAAACATTGATTGGGAGGTCACCTTTCTAGATGTACAGACAACAGGTGAACATATAGAGCGACAGAATAGACCCCGAGGCAATGAAAAAGACCTAGAAGGAAGCCCCCCAAAAAACACGGTGGATACACGACCTCGATAGCCAACTAGGTCGTACTTAATCACGCCTAGGAAGGGGGGGAGAGCAAAAGAAGGTGGAAAAAAAACAGGGCAGGGCCTCCTTTATCAGGAGTGTAATAAAAATACTCTGATAGGGATAATGATTTACGCCAGAAAAGTTCCTCTCGCATACTAAAGTGTTAACAGGTTTAGTGTACCACAAGTTCGTTTAATTATTGAAACAAGGGCAGTTTTTCCTATTACAGACATGTATTCTTGATACAACATCGCGAGTATTCGTATCACTAAAAGCTACTGTCAGCATCGCTAAGCATAGATGCATTAACAGACCAAGTTTACAGATGCGGATCGAAGAGTAGGCGACAACGTTGTTTAAAGAACCAGACACGCGGAGTTAATGTTAACATTTAAAGGTCAAATCTAGAAACTGGCAACATACAAATGTTTCGGTTTGTTGTCGCACAATTTGTCGACTCATAAATGTACTGCATATTTAAAATTGTTTAGCGACATTTTTACCTTTGAAGTCAGAGAAACCTATGTATTTCGGTATCAAGAAACCCAGTTAATTAAAGGATTATAAATATTTAATGTCGTAAACTTTTTTTATTTAAATTATTTAAAAATGATTTCATTTTTTTTATTTAAAAATAGTTTTACTTTTTTTGTTATTCTAAAATGATTTTAATCTTTGTATTTAAAATAATTGTTTTCCTTTATTATTTAAAAATAATTTTAATTGTTTGTTATTCTAAAATGATTTTAATTATTTGTTATTCTAAAATAATTATATTTTTTTGTTATTCTAAAATAATTTTAATCTTTGTATTTTAAAATAATTGTTTTCCTTTATTATATAAAATAATTTTATGTTTTTATTAATCTAAAATGTTAATCTTTGTATTTTAAAATAATTTACATTTATTATTAATTTAAAATTATTTAGATTGTTCTATTTTAAAATACTGTCAATTGTGTTTTAAAATAATTTAAATATAGTTTTATTTTTTTAAACATATATCTACTGCTAATGGAGCTGATGTATATGTTTGTCTAAAGCAGCATCTATAATATTATTTCTATTAATGATCATTAAATTGTGTATACTATTGCAGACTTACTGCTCAATTGAGAGTAGTGTACTATTTTTTCTGAAGCCGCTGTAGTATCTTCCCAAGGTTTACCTTCTCCAAAAAAATAGCCCCTCTGGCGTTACTTTCTAATTTGGGGGATAGTGTAGTATGTGTCTTGTTTTCATTATATCCTTTTCCCTGACATTACTTTTATATTTCAGCGGGGATTTATAGTATAGTGCATGTCCGTTCGTCATGATACTATGCTCCAAAGCATTATCCCCGTCCTTGGAGGGCAAGTAAATTTGATAGTTATAATAAGACATGAACATAGCTACAATTTGATTTGGGGGGTTGTTTTTCGGTATACAAATAATTTTTAGAGATTTTAAAAGAATCAGAATCACAATTGGAAATTGTATCGGAATCGGGAATTTAGAACGGACTTTGTAATTTTATCAGCATCAGGAAGGTGTTGGCATCGTCCCATCAATACTAAGGGGTTACTGTGATTGTTCTCAAGTCTCATGAAATGTAACTGAAAAACAGCATAAAGATGCATGACACATCCAGGGAAATTATATTCAACTCAGAGACGGGAACTTGAATTCAACGAGTAGTCAACTTGATCAATTTGTAAGACATGTTTTACGATTCAAGGATTACAGTTCCAAATACTTAAGTAACAGATCGAAGGGCAATGTATATCTGTTAGTCAGTCTGTCACGCTTACATTTCAAATATGTTCTTACACAAGTCTCCACAAGTATGAGAAGATCGGCCAGTAAGTTAGACTGTCACGCTTAAGATACATATATCAGCGCAAAACGCGCAGGTTAAACGGACGGATCTTAAGAACGTATATTCTTGTTTCTCCTTATTATTGAAATAAGAACTTTTAATTCATTTCCCATCAGTTGGTTCCTTTCCGATTGTGTCTTAGTTCTGTATCCGATTTTCTTTTCCTCCAGCTTAGGTTGTTTTTTTTCATTCAGATTCTTAATGTCTTTTTGACGTTTTACTGTCATCACGTCTTGAAGTAGGTTCGATGATAGAGCACTTTTACATTCATGTTGAATAAGAAGATCATATGTATATAATATATATATATATATATATATATATATATATATATATATCTTCCCCTTTCTCATTCACTTACCCAACCTCAAACATAAGTGTCATTCTCGCCAGCACAAAGCTTTCTCCACATTTTTCGTTTTCAGTTTTGTTTTTTCTTGATTCCCCGTCTTTTCTCTTTCTTCTATGTCCTATTCTGTTTTCTTCTAGTCCATTTATAGTTGGTATCAATGTAATTTTTATATTTCGTCTCTTTTTATATAAAAATGGCTTGATCAGTATTTGAATGCCAATACTACTTGTTCTAGTCTGTATTTCCCATCTCTCTCTCTCTCTCTCTCTCTCTCTCTCTTTGTATGCATTTTTTATGTGTGAACGTATTCGAGTGCAATAGTAGTCTTTGATTACCCTCCAACTATTTACTGTATACGAAACTCTCTCTCATATATATATATATATATATATATATATATATATATACAGGGTGGGCAAAAATAAGGGTCTTATTTTTAAAAATTCATAACTTTTTTATTTATTGATTTTTTTAAAATTTTTATTTTAGAATAAGTAAAGGACCCCTTCCGAAGCAAGCATGAGCCGTATTAGCCCTAAGGAACGTACCCTCATTTAGAAAACATTATTTTTGCTTAAAAAACTCAAAACAGTGTAAAAAACAATACTTTAGTTTTTGTAAGTTTTAAGAAGTGTTTTTCGGCTAAAATTTGTTTTGTTTATTTCAAAAAATCTCGGAAAGCTCAGTCTACACACACATAGTTTGGTGAGTTTAACTTTTATTTTGTGAAAGTTATTCAAATTCAAGTTATTCAAATTTAAAGATAGGACCCTTATTTTGGCCCACCCTGTATATATATATATATATATATATATTCTGACCTTTTTACTTACAACGCACCAAACATTGATGTTACTGTTTTTTTTTCATTCCCATTGCACAACTCAATCATGTTCCGCAAAGATTAAACGAAACCGCATTTTCTTTACAAAACAATTAAACCAAACACTACAGATAAATATCTGAATATATACATAACTTGAAGCATAAAAAAAACTTTTACCCACATTACATGATTCGGCATTAGCTAACCAGAAAAGGGTTGAAATGCCGTAAAATAAAACAACCAAACCAAACAATATGGATGAATATTTTAAAATATACAGAACTTGAAGCTTAAATACTTTTACCAAAATGACCTGATTCGGCATTAAATAACCCGAAAATGTGTTTTTATGCCGTAAAACAAATATATATATATATATATATATATATATATATATATGTACTAGTAGAACACCCGCCTCAGGACGAATATAAGCAATGCATATAGATTGTTTAAAATTTAATGTCTTTTTAAAAAAATTCTTCGAGTGCATGGTAAGGTTCTGGTTAGTGTTAGGGTTAGTAAATATGCATAATAACTAGTACAGTTTAAAACAACAAACGATTAAAGTGCACACGTTATTCAACTTGTTACTAAGAATGCAAATAATGTTGTTTAATAATTCAACATTTGATCATCCGTTATTTTAATCATCCCGCCCGCGCACCGATCTTTTCAAAAATATATTAATAAAAATAACTCAAAATTTAATGTAGACCAATTCTTTCTTCT
The DNA here is from genome assembly GCA_963556195.1 of Sepiola atlantica. Classification (NCBI taxonomy): domain Eukaryota; kingdom Metazoa; phylum Mollusca; class Cephalopoda; order Sepiida; family Sepiolidae; genus Sepiola; species Sepiola atlantica. The sequence continues at coordinate 91,868,769 of OY744536.1, read as the reverse complement.
ATTATTTTGTTTTGTATCTAACTTATTTTAAAGTTTATTTTGAAGGATGGTGCAAGTTAAGTTGTACCTACCCCCTACCTGGTAAAGCTTAAAAAATAATTAGTCTATATTACTCACTGTGTTGCCGAGAATATATATTTAAAAATTAATTAGAAATTACTCTTGTACAACGAGAAATATAACCATAACTAACTTTCTATACGCGCCCCCTAAATGTTAAAATGTACAAAAATAAATATTGCGGCCATTTTGTTTACCGCACTGCGCAATATATATATTCTAAAATTGATATTGATACGCCCATTGATTGATGGGATAGTCCTACATATATATATATATATATATATATATATATATTAGTAAGCTATGACAATATATTTATGGCAATCAAGCTACACAGAGGCTCCCGCGTTTCATCCCCGGGGGGAATCTTCAGGCTAGAATGCATTCTAGCCTTAAGATCCCCCCCCCCCGGGGATGAAACGCGGGAGCCTCTGTGTAGCTTGATTGCCATAAATATATTGTCATAGCTTACTATCTAGCTCTACTTACGTATCGAGCACTGTTGAAGTAAATACTGAAAATTGATACATAAAAAATTATATCTCCTTATAAAATTTTATGTGGATACATGAAATACTAATATATATATATATATATATATATATATATATATATATATATATATTTAATTAATTATGAATATTTATCTTTATCGATATGTGTATACGTTTTATCCTTACAGGAATCGTCAGTGTAGAGAAGTATTTTTCACACCGGTTGACGGGTTCTGACTCTGGAACCCGACTTATATATTACACTAAAATTCTAACGTCTTAACCCACACACCCTTTGCCAATAACTCGGTAAATCAGCGAAAGATTAATCTTACTTAAAGGCAGCTGCCGTAAAGAGTTCAATTTTGAAAGGAACATGGCACTGAAGCCATGATGCCAACGGTGTACAAAATTATTTGCTAGAGAGCCCGGCATATATTTAGGGCGACAAATAATTAATTATAAATATTTTTGTTTGATCTACATACGGATACGTTTCATCTTTATGGGAATCGTCAGTGGAGAGAAAAATATTCACACATGTCGCCGGGCTCGAACGCCAGAACCCGAATTATATTTCAAACTCAAATTTAAACGTCTTTGCCAACACGGCCGTTGCCAGAACTCGATACATCAGCGAGAGATTAATCTTACTTAAAGGCAGCTGCCGTAAAGAGTTTAACTTTTAGTAGGAACAGTAAACTATAGCCACGATTACAGCTGTGTCTATATTAGTCGCTAGACTACCCAGCCTATATTTGTGCCGACAAATAATTTATTATAATATTGATTATATATATTTATATATATATAAAATATGAATGAATACTTATTTCATAATTTTCATTCTAAAACATATCTAAAATGTAAGTCTATAGCCTTATTGGTCTGAGAAAAAGCTATTGCTAAAGCTCATGGTCGCTAATAAAATATATATTCAAATTATTAAATGATGAAGCTATATTATTCCCCCTAAAACTAGTAATATATATATATATATATATATATATATATATATATATATATTTCAGATGACCACATAACAGTTTATAAAGAGATATTATCTGTTATGTATCAATTTTTATTATTTACTTCAACAGTGTTCGATACGTAAGTAGAGCTAGGTAGTAAGCTATGAAAATATATCTATGGCAATTAAGCTACACAGAGGCTCCCGCGTTTAATCCCCGGGGGAAATCTGCAGGCTAACATTTTAGCCTGAAGATTTCCCCCGGGGATGAAACGCGGGAGCTTCTGTGTAGATAAATTGCCATAAATATATTTACATAGCTTACTATATATATATATATATATATATATATATATATATATATATCGAGAGAGAGAGAGAGAGAGAGAGAGAGCTAGGACTTTACAATCGCAAATACTACGCAATTATGATAAATGTAGAAACTATGACTAAGTATAACTGTATGTATAGTTAAATAAAACTAATCGTCTAATAAAAAAAACATAACAAGCGAATTGTGAATTAATGAGAGCGCATATATGTAAGCAATATGCAAATCAGTTATCTTTTCTGAAGTCAGTCGTTGTAGGAAGAACCTGCGAGATGAGAACATGAGTTCGTATTCTCCAAATAATTTTTACGCTCTATAACCACGCCTTTTGTTTACATTATTCAAGAAATGCACGTCCATGGGAGGCAACACATGCTCTCTTTGATTACACTTGGTTTCTTCCTTTTTCCCCGTCTCTATATTTTTTTCTTCTTTGAAACCTTTTTAGTGTCTCCTTGTTCATAGATCTTCCCATAAATGCGCACGATCTTGCAACAAAGGTAAACCTCTTACACGTGGAAGCTTTCTTTCTTTGGGAGTGTCTACTTTATTTGTTATTTTGCAAAATCTCGCACAGATTGCATTATACGTAACGAAAACATACATATAAAAAAACGGTGCATTATGTTTGTTTGTTGCAGGGTTTCTCAAACACGCGGTCCTCCATATTGTTGTCGGGCTGTCTTCCTGCGACACATGTGCAACTTTTTAAAACTCTAATACCTAGACCGTGTGCCTTAATCGTAAGCGGCTTAAGATCGACTTCACTAAGCACAGAGACCTTGAACTCTACGAGGTGCTTGCGAGGGTAATTGGCACCACGACTCGCCCAACTGTCATAAAACTGGTCAATGGTTTTCCCCTGCTGTTAATACTAAACCACGAAAAACTGGAGATTAGAGTTCAGTCGAGAACCTTCCATATTTTCCTTATTTACGTGATCTTTTTTCTCAAATTTGCTTATTTTTTTCCTAGTTTCTCGTATTCTTTTTATCTTCAATATTTTCTTATTCTTCTTCAAAAATGTGTTTTTATTACTTTTGCCGGGGCGAGGGTTATATTTATATTTGCGGTTGAGTTTGTTTGTGTACGTACCAGCGTACACAACGTTTGATCAATCGTTAGAAAACCATAAAATAATACAAGTCACATTCTAACTTAAAACTGGTTAAACGTTCACTTACCTAGGTTGAAGTTCAAGGTCACAGAAAAGCTGGAAGCCACGAATTTTGCGATACTTCTATAGTTCTATTCATCGTATTAACTTGCTACTTGGTCTATATAGTAGCTCTAATCTCAAATGGAATTGACCTTGATCGGGACAATTTCGGTCATGGTTGACATGACATAAATTCAGGAGTACTACATGCAAAATGAATTATCAACATGACCATGGTATAATTAAAATTCGGAAAAACTACATATAATATGAATTATCAACGTTACCATGGCATAAATTCGGGAATGCTACATACAATATGAATTATCAACGTTATCATGGCATAAATTCGGGAATGCTACATACAATATGAATTATCAACGTTACCATGGCATAAATTCGGAAATACTACATGCAATATGAATTATTAACGTTACCATGGCATACATCCAGAAATACTACATGCAATATGAATTATCGACGTTACCATGGCATAAATTCGGGAATGCTACATACAATATGAATTATCGACGTTACCATGGCATGAATTCGGGAATGCTACATACAATATGAATTATCGACATTACCATGGCATGAATTCGGGAATGCTACATACAATATGAATTATCAACGTTACCATGGCATAAATTCTGGAATGCTACATACAATATGAATTATCAACGTTACCATGGCATAAATTCGGGAATGCTACATACAATATGAATTATCAACGTTACCATGGCATAAATTCGGAAATTCTACATACAATATGAATTATCAACGTTAGCATGGCATAAATTCGGAAATACAACATGCAATATGAATTATCAACGTTACCATGACATAAATTCGGAAATGCTACATACAATATGAATTATCAACGTTACCATGGCATAAATTCGGGAATGCTACATACAATATGAATTATCAACGTTACCATGGCATAAATTCGGGAATGCTACATACAATATGAATTATCAACGTTACCATGGCATACATTCGGGAATGCTACATACAATATGACTTATCAACGTTACCATGGCATAAATTCGGGAATGCTACATACAATATAGATTATCAACGTTACCATGGCAGAAATTCGGGAATGCTACATACAATATGAATTATCAACGTTACCAGTGCATAAATTCGGCAATGCTACATACAATATGAATTATCAACGTTACTATGGCAGAAATTCGGGAATGTTACATACAATATGAATTATCAATTCTTCCTAAATTCTCCTTCAAGTAATATTTCATGTGTATAGTGTTCTTTTTTTTCTTTTTCTTTTTCCTTTACTTTTTCCTATACTTCTCTTTTTTCTTTGTTCCCTTGTATTCTGCGTTTCTTTGTTTACTTCTTCTCCCAAAATATTTATTGAAGAAATGTTTTAATTTTGATGTTAATGTTGTTGCTGTTCTTTCCTTGTTCCTGTTTTTCCTAATATTCTGCCTCTCTCTCTCTTTCCCTCTCTCCCTATTTTTCTCTTTATTTCTATCTCGCTCACTCTCTCTCTCTCTTTCTCTATCTTCTTTTGCTCTCTAATTTGTTTCCTTTCTATTCATTTTCGTTCTTATCTTCATAAAACAATTCTTCGAGGACTGTTTTATGTCAATGTTCTTGTTATTCTTCTACTCTTTCTTTGTGACATGTTATTCTTTATTTAAATCTAATTCTTTTTCCCAAAATAATTCTTGCAGGAATGTGTACGTTAATTCATGAGTTCTTATTTCTATACTTCTCCCTCATCTGATTCTTATTCTTTTTCTTGTTCAGCCCTTCAACTTCAGCGTTCCATTATTATTATAAAATCTTGCTACAAATCCATGCCTTTAATCTTCACGGCTGCACCCGACCTTCTTTAATGAAACCCAACATATCACATTATCCTTTGCTTTCATCTTCAAACTCGACCCGACGTCTCACTGCCTATCAACTCTCTAATTAATAATAAATACAAATTATATATATATATATATATATATATATATATATATATATATATATATATGAAGAGAATATTTTTAAAACCTGGGCAACGCATTTATTCACCTTATTAATGCCATTTCATCAACGCTTCCATGTGTGCCTTTTCATACTAATATATCTATCTATCTCTCTCTCCCTCTATCTCTCTCTCCCTCTCTCTCTCTCTCCCTCTCTCTCTCTCTCTCTCTCTCTATATATATATATATATATATATATATATATATATATATATATATGAGATAGTGATAGAGTACTAGGGCTTTACAACTGCACATACTACGCAATTTTGATTAATGCAGAAAATATGTGTAAACAAACTGTATGTAATAGTTAAATAAAACTTATCTAATAAAAAACATAACAAACGAATTGTGAATTAATGAGAGCGCATATATTTAAGCAATATGCAAATTATATTTTCTAAATTCAGTCTATTTCTCCTTTTTCTGATTATTCTTCTTGTTCTCATTCATTTTCTTCATCTTCAACGTGCCATTATTATTATACAATCCTGCCGCAAATCCATCCCTTTAATCTTCACGGCTGCACCCGGCCTTTCTGTAATGAAACCCAACATGTCACTTTTCTCTTTGCTTTCTATCTTCAAACGTGACTCCACGTCTCTCTACATATCAACTTTCTCTCTCCTCATCAACTTTCTCTCACCATCAACTTTCTATTTCCTTTTCTATCTCTTCCAATCCAACATATCTCTCTTTTTTTCTCTAAACTTTTTCTCTGTCTCTGTTGACACACACCGCGCAGCCTCCAACCCATCCGTCCCTTCCTCACTTCATCCTTCCTTGTTAACTGAATCATAGCAATGTACTCTGCAAGAGAGCAGCTGCGTTTTCAATACATCCAACGGGGAGCGCGGATTCGGTGCACACGAAGTGAACATTTCCAGCCTTTTATCAAAGGCCCGACAAAGCTGCTTAACCCAGTTTTTAGAGTTGAAACGAGAAAAATACCAGCTGATTGCGTGACGTAATCATTAGACTATCAGCTAAGACATAACTACATAGGCTCAAGCCACCCACCAATTCAGTTCTAAAACTTCCTTGCACTGTTCATGTCTTTGCACGAGTATTGTCTCTCGATCTCCCCTCCCTCACTTCTGTCTTTCTTTCAGATCATTTTCTCATTCATTTCTAAGAATACGACCTCTCATAGAAATAGGTAGACGCATCTAATACGAGGTAAAACACACGTTTTTCTATAGAATTTTCTGAATGAAAATTCTATTTAACTGCATTAATGCAGAGTTAGGTACAACATTGTAAACCGTCGTTTCGTATTCGTTAGGCGTTGCTGTGAATTTTCTGTTTTTCTTATTCTTTTTCTTTCTGTTCACCAATGGGTAAAGATACATTTTCTTGGCACATACACTTTTGTATTAAACTATATAAGTCTGGTACATCTAAAGAAATGTTAAGAAACTTCGCAAGAAAAGCATTTTATATGTATACATTTGTATTTTTTTTTTTCTAGAAAGCAAAATGTAAGAACAAAAAAAAAAGACTGGCCCTAGGAAAATGGGAAATTCATATAACTTCATGCCCCGTTACGAAACTGTGAAACGCGCTTAAGATTTAGAAATATATTAAATATTTAAAAAAATAATAAAATAAAATGTTTGTTAGTGAGACGAAGAAGAAATAAATGTATTCGCCGAATAAGGAAAATAATGAAGTTGAAAAAAAAACAAGCGAAAATTATGGTTTTTGCGTTGACTTTTTTCTATGGTCAAAGGAATGCAACTAGAACGTATATATATATATATATATATATATATATATATATATATATATATATATATATATGAAGAGTTCGATTGTAAAACGCGATAAACGCCATTTCCAAAGATTACGAAGCCATCACTAGAAAACGTATTGCCTTTTGAGACTCGACTACAAAATGTTGTTTTACATGATATGATACTGGCATAATTTATTTTTGCGTTTAATCAAAAAACAATTTTTTTTTAAGTCTACATTTAAATCATTCGTCCTTTTATTATTCAATGTCTCAATTTGAACTGATTGGATTTATTGCGTGTTGCATTCGAACTCTTCGTGTATATATATATATATATATATATATATATATATATATATATATACATATATATAGTTCGGGAGTATGTTCTCTATGTGTAAAAGAAGCCTATGTTTGTGAGTCGGCTTTCATAATATCACTTAATTATTATCATGTGTCTTATTTGCTTTGGGCTAATAATATTTATATACCTGTGTTTGGTCTGTTTTATTCGGTTACCGGAAATAAGAAAAGTTGGCTTTCGCAGGATGCCGACTGATAACTCGGTTCTTTCGGTTCCTGACGCTTAAATCATTTTATATGTGTGTTTCTCTGTTTTGTTAGTGCATGTGGAAACACAAGCATTTGATTATGTTAATTCTGACCTCACGCAGGGAAAGTGCTTATCTATGTCATGTCTAGAAATAAACAGTCCTATCACACACATTGTATGGCTCAGATGTTTATCAGTATTTGCGAACAATTTATGGTCTTATGTTTATCGGAACTGTTTTCATTATTTACTTAAATAGAATATAATCCTGAACACATGTCATCGATTTACGAAAACCATTGTAAATTTGTTGGTTTTTTTCTCATGGAAATCGCTCCAGATGAGGCATAAAGCTAAAATAAAACACCATTCCGAGGTGAAAAACATGAACATAATATTCCACCCAGAAAATAACCATTCTTCCCCTTTTGTAAGAAACATCGCTCATGGCATGTGAGTATTAATAGAAACAATAAGAAAGGCGAGAGTTACGACGCTGTCGAAAGCAAACCAAACACCCACTTTCTACTTTCCTTCACACAGGGGAGTTTGAATTACCTACTAGACACCGTCCTCGGGTGGGTTTGGTCTCTCTTTACAAGAGGTTGTCAGGACAACCTGACATGAAGATACTTCACGCTACAAGTAAATCCGGACAAAATATTCAAAAGAAAATAGTATTCGAAGCCTAAATAAGATCCTTTCGAAACAGCTATACGAGGAATGGTGCATCTTCTCCTAGTGATGTTACCTATAGTAAAATACCTAAGCTGGATTCTCCCACCAGACATGATTAATTCTTGTTCTGGAATCCGGTAAGACCAAGAGACTGCAAAATGGGGAGAGGAAACGTAATGTTCTTCACTACTTTTGCTAACTCAACATTTGAGATAACTTTAATGGAATATTCGAATATCTATGTATCTCATATCGAGATCAAGTGTTTGCCTCAAGAAGGTGGCTCTTGATTCTTGAGAACTTCGACTGAAGTAAAATGAAACAAACAAATGTGTGTGTATATATATATAAATACATATATATCATACAAAATGGAAACAAGATTTTATCTTCCATAAATATATATGTAGATATATATGTCGATATATATTTAAAGTTGTTAGGTATGGTTATATGTTTATATATTTGTATGTAAAGTATCCATCAACAATACAATTAATTAACAGATCATTATGAATTTTAGAACACATTTCATAGGTGTTAGATGTCAAAATGTTGGCAGTATTTATTTAAATGTGGTGTTATACAAATAGGGTAAAAAAGGGAGTAAAGGCTTTCCATGGAAATTTAGGTACATCTGAGTTGTGTGAACTTTAAAGTTGCGGTAATAGACATTCATTTATAAATGTTACCCCCTGTCCAGTTCTTTTTAGTAACACAAAGAGTGTTTCAGGGTTAGGATTACGGTTGAATATGGTTCACAGTTTCTAAACACCGAACCCTTAACCTGGATTCCAATGTATTCTTAAGCCTGAAAATAGACATTTTTTAGAATCAAAATCATGTAATAGATTTTGATCAAAATTTTAAAAAAGTGTTTAAGCATAGTTCTTAGTATCATTATAGTTCGAAAAATAAAAGAAAACAGGTCAATCCTTTAGTTGTCCATATTGATATTAAGAATATGACTAACTTAAGGTCATACCTGCTTTCTTTGCCTGAGGAGATACTTGTTTTAATGGCTACTGATCGAAACATCTCCATTGCAGTGTCGCCTATGTACGTGTTTGTATAAATAAATATATATATATATATATGTATATATATATGTATATATATATATATATATATACATATATATATGTATATATATATATATATATATATATATATATACATATATATATATATATATATAGGTATACATATTATATATATATATAGGTATTTTATTTCCCTGCTTTCCATAGGGTTAGACAGAAGGTCAAGTGGAGGTTTTGATGAAGGTGTTTAAATGAAACGAACTGGATTCGAACCCGGCACTCCCAGGTCCTTTGTCTGCGTCGTTAACAACTAAGCCAAAGCACATTTTCTCACTCTCTCTCTCACTATCTCTCTCTCTCACTATCTCTCTCTAACTATCTCTCTCTCACTATCTCTCTCGCTATCTCTCTCGCACTATCTCTCTCTCTCTCGCACTATCTCTCTCTCTCTCGCACTATCTCTCTCTCTCTCGCACTATCTCTCTCTCGCACTATCTCTCTCTCGCACTATCTCTCTCTCTCACTATCTCTCTCTCTCTCTCACTATCTCTCTCTCTCTCACTATCTCTCTCTCTCTCACTATCTCTCTCTCTCTCACTATCTCTCTCTCTCTCACTATCTCTCTCTCTCTCACTATCTCTCTCTCACACTCTCTCTCTCACACTCTCTCTCTCAATATCTCTCTCTCAATATCTCTCTCTCTCAATATCTCTCTCTCTCAATATCTCTCTCTCTCAATATCTCTCTCTCTCACTATCCTTCTCTCTCTCTCACTATCTCTCTCTCTCTCTCTCTCACTATCTCTCTCTCTCTCTCACTATCTCTCTCTCTCTATCTCTATCTCTCACTATCTCTCTCTCACTATCTCTCTCTCACTATCTCTCTCTCACTATCTCTCTCTCACTATCTCTCTCTCACTATCTCTCTCTCACTATCTCTCTCACTATCTCTCTCTCTCACTATCTCTCTCTCTCTCTCTCACTATCTCTCTCTCTCTCTCTCACTATCTCTCTCTCTCTCTCTCACTATCTCTCTCTCTCTCTCTCTCACTATCTCTCTCTCTCTCTCACTATCTCTCTCTCTCTCTCACTATCTCTCTCTCTCTCACTATCTCTCTCTCTCTCACTATCTCTCTCTCTCTCTCTCTCTCACTATCTCTCTCTCTCTCACTATCTCTCTCTCACTATCTCTCTCTCTCTCTCTCTCACTATCTCTCTCTCTCACTATCTCTCTCTCTCTCACTATCTCTCTCTCTCACTATCTCTCTCTCTCTCACTATCTCTCTCTCAATATCTCTCTCTCTCTCTCACTATCTCTCTCTCTCACTATCTCTCTCACTATCTCTCTCTCTCTCTCACTATCTCTCTCTCTCTCACTATCTCTCTCTCTCTCACTATCTCTCTCTCTCTCTCACTATCTCTCTCTCTCTCACTATCTCTCTCTCTCTCACTATCTCTCTCTCTCTCTCACTATCTCTCTCTTTCTCACTATCTCTCTCTTTCTCACTATCTCTCTCTCTCACACTATCTCTCTCTCTCACACTATCTCTCTCTCTCACACTATCTCTCTCTCAAACTATCTCTCTCTCTCAAACTATCTCTCTCTCTCTCACTATCTCTCTCTCTCACTATCTCTCTCTCTCACTATCTCTCTCTCTCACTATCTCTCTCTCTCTCACTATCTCTCTCTCTCTCTCACTATCTCTCTCTCTCACTATCTCTCTCTCTCTCACTATCTCTCTCTCTCTCACTATCTCTCTCTCTCTCACTATCTCTCTCTCTCTCACTATCTCTCTCTCTCACTATCTCTCTCTTACACTATCTCTCTCTTACACTATCTCTCTCTTACACTATCTCTCTCTTACACTATCTCTCTCTTACACTATCTCTCTCTCACACTATCTCTCTCTCACACTATCTCTCTCTCACACTATCTCTCTCTCACACTATCTCTCTCTCACACACTATCTCTCTCTCTCACACTATCTCTCTCTCTCACACTATCTCTCTCTCTCACACTATCTCTCCCTCTCACACTATCTCTCTCTCTCACACTATCTCTCTCTCTCTCACTATCTCTCTCTCTCTCACTATCTCTCTCTCTCTCACTATCTCTCTCTCTCACTATCTCTCTCTCTCACTATCTCTCTCTCTCACTATCTCTCTCTCTCACTATCTCTCTCTCTCACTATCTCTCTCTCTCACTCTCTCTCTCACTCTCACTCTCTCTCACTCTCACTCTCCTTCTCCCTCTCTCTCTCTCTCACTCACTCTTTCTATATATACATATATATGGTTTTAATTGAATAGTTTTATATTTGACAACTCTAAATGTTACAACAATAGTTACATTTAGCAACTGATTATTATAAACCCATTTTCAGTTCCCTTTTACTGTTATTTTTGTGCAACATTTTTTTTTCATGAATAAACATACTTTTTGCTATCGAATACATTGAATAAATGTCATTAATAAGCGTCATATATTTTCTCTTTTCTCTTTTCTAGGTAAGTACAGATTTTCTGAACAATATTTAATACCACAGTCACCTATTATGTAAGTATCTTTTTTTTCTTAAAAGTTCAAGAGAACACGTTTACCACATATTCATCAGAAAACACTTTGTTTAACGAAAAGTGTTAGATTTTCGTATGATGTTAAATAAAGAGCTTTAGTCGTAGGCTAATGAGTTAGAACTTAAACCTTTGTGTTAATTTATGTATATACAATTTATAAACATATATAAGTGTGCGTATATATCTATGCTTCTAATAATTTTATTTTATAATAATTTCGGAATAATGAATACGTAAATAAACCAATTGATGTAAATAATTTTATATAATAAACCAGTTTACTGAAAACAAATTTACTTTAGAGGCTTAAAAATAAGATGCAAGACACCACAGAAAAGTATGGGGAACATAACCACATAGAGAAAAAAAAATAACCATTAAAATAAAAATTATGTTCAGCAATAATATCCCCCCAAAATATTTACTTACACGGAGAATATGTATATTATTCAAAGTCCAATCATAGTTAGATGTCGACTTGCTTTAAATAATCTCCAATGGAATTCTTAAACAATTTGAATGTATCGAAAAATAAAAGTTCTAGCATAAAAAAAATAAAATGATGTTCAGCAATCATATCCCAAAAGTATAGTTCATAGTCCAATCAAATTTGGATCTGAAATAATCTCCGATGAAATTCTTTAATAATTTGAATTTATCGACCGGTATGGAGCTTGTACAGTATAATCGGATAAACATACTGGTTCTTATTAAATCATCGAAGTTAAGCGAGGTGGAGCCTGACCAGTACAATATGGGTAACTATTTGGGAATAGCAGGCATCTTCCAATGTTCGGATTAGAACAGTGAAAAGAAAGGATCAATATGTTTAGGATATATATGTGGCTAAAGACCGTTTGTGAATTTGATATTGACTGTGAACTGTGGCTTTAAGAGGAAGCCAACAGAGGTCGATTTGGAATAATAGTATAACAGGTGTTACAGGATTGTTTGCTAGAAGAGTAACTTAGTGTGTGTGAGCCTTGGACAGGTCTCTAGAAGGTACAACACTAGCCATCTAGACTAAACGAACGTTACATTCGTTTGATAAAAAAGTGGTTCATACCCGGTTGGCTACTTGGGCGGTTTGAAGGTCGGCGTTAACAGGCGTCATTAAGCTGGTTTCATTAATCCTCTCCCGAGATTTAATTCAGTAAAAACTCGGGAGCTCAGCGTGCGACACACGTCTCGTTCCATACAGATTACATATCTGAACTGTTTTCAATCTCTATCGCTATGATGATAGCAGTAGAAAGAGAGAGAAAAAGAAAGAGACAAAGAAAATACAGTCAACATTTTTGCCTTTTGGCTAAGATCAAAGTGTAGTATCTGTTCCGATGGATACTGCACCCCATAGATTGGTATTATCTTGGCCTTCGGGACTTGATTTACGCCGGTCTATGGGTCTGCCCTGTGCAGTTCTCGGAGGTCCACCCTCCCAGGCTTCGCCTCCCCTCTTTGGGGAGGAGTAAGTTTATTGCTTACGGCCTGAGGCGCTCCTACCGGGGAATGCCGACGGGGTTTCCCAGGCAATTTTTAATGGCCAGAATGCTCACCTTCTCGGGCGCTGGCTTTTCAAATCCGACTTTCCCGACCTTGTGTCACATCTTACCTTGTAGGAGGTAGATATTATGCAACAGTTTATGTGTCCTTTAAAATTTACTACGCGCCTTCGATTTCATAAACATCTTGTCAATCCCGTGTTAGCTCATCTGATTGATGTCAACGTTTCCCGTAGTGATATTTTGAGTGCATAAACACAGCTGTCGATGTGTACGTCTCTCCCCGTGAGGGCAGTCCCAGTGTGCGGAATTTCAGCTCCCCAAAAGGGATCACTCGTTGTGTCACACAGGTAATACCGGTACGTTTGTTATGGAAAATTTATACGGTTTTATTCTTTCTTTTAACTGTTTTAATCATTAATATAAATATTGAATGCGCAAATTGGAGGCTGTGCTCATATCAAATATAAATCCGTATGTATTCCGAAATTTTCATGAAAAAGATTTAATAGAAATCATGAAATAAATACATTTACATATACTACAATACATTTTCGAGAAAAAAGAGGAGGTAATACCTGGTTGGTAACTTAATAAAACGAGAACGTGATGCCTGTGCGTATGGTATCAAGGCGCATACCCTCCCTCCCCAAAAAAGAGAATATTGTCGTATGACAAAGGAACAAATACTCATTAAACCTCCCTTAAAAGAAGAGTTATTACTTAGCAGGATTACTCCAACCCCATTAAAAAGATGGACGTAATTCCTGAGATGCATTTTTTAGACAACAAAACAGATAGTTCACTAGCCATCCTTATTTAAAGATAATACAATACAATATTAGATTAAGTTTTTTTCTTCATTATTTTAATATCACGAAGTATAAACCTTTTTATTTGCAATTGGAAATAAATTCCCATGCGAAGCCATCTGAATTACATATAGATTTATATTACCGAAATATCCTATTTATATCATATCCATATTTAGAATAGAGATAAACAAATACAATTAAGTAGACATTCAGATCGCTGGTTAAATGTGTATGCTCAAACTATTGTTCTTTCCCGTAAGTTCCAAATGTAATGATGTCTAGTATTATTAGTATTATTGTGCGCCAGGGATATTTCTATTTTTTTTTATGTTAGCAGCAAAATTGTAAGTCTGTGAGTCTATTGGAAATTCTACGCAAAGAAAACGCAAAACACCGATCAAAAAACCGTAGTTTAATATCTGTGTGCTTTTATAGGCCAACAATTGGGAAGAATGGGAATTTTGGTAG
>OY744536.1:91829364-91849364 GCA_963556195.1 Sepiola atlantica | reverse complement strand
AGAATATAAGCAATACATATTTCATGTGATTAAAATGTCAATGGTTTTCTTTCTTTGGTTGGTATGATACGGTTTCCTTGTAAACACTACAAAGAACATAATGTCCCCACATTAATCACTTTGTTGCCTAGAATATATATTCCATAATTCATGTTTATAAGATCAATAGTAAAAGGTATTTTACTGAATGTACGTATTATTGACGTTCACGCGCCCGTACCGATACTTTTACGATGTACGAACATCATGTAACTCGGAATATTATATAAAGCAACTATTTTCTATATTCCATTTTTAAAATATAGAATGGACGTGTGTGAATTTTAATAAGTAAACATCCTAAATGGTTCAGATTAGAAACAAAATGATGTGCCCACATTACTCAATGGCTTAACGCAAAATATATTATAAAACCAATAATGATCATTGGATTAGTTTGGGAGTTAATCCTTAAGAATGAAACATTACCCAATATAAAACACACACACATATATATATATATATATATATATATATATATATATACTCGCATAATATTAAAATTAATAACAAATGTGTTTATATTGCCAACATAGTTGTCTAGAATATATATTACAATGTTTATAATGATGTTGTATTTGTTTAGAATATCGTGTTCATATATATATATATATATATATATATATATATATATATATATATATATATAATTACACACATATCCTTTTACTAGGCTAGTGGCACAGCCAGTACTTGAGAACTCTGTTTACACTAGAAAGTAAAAAGGGGCTGCTTGGGATATATGTATCAATAACTTTACCTAAATTATTGTTGAATGTAATGTAGTGGTCTCAGGAGAACTCGAACCGAGCATAGAGAGTCACGCTTTGCACGATATATATTTATATATATATATATATATATATATATATATATATAATGTAAAGAAAAAAATCACATACATGTATGTGAATTTCTCCTTTCAATATGCAATTCTTTCTCTGTTTTCTACATTGAGCTCTTTTACTCAGATTTCTTAGTAAAATTATTCACTTTAACACACAATTATGTATATATATATATATATATATATATATATATATATGAGAGAAAGAGTGGGTGTATTGAATGGATCGCTTCTTCACGTGTAGCCCAACTAGTAATTGATAAAATAAAGATTTTGTTGGAAACGGAAATGTAAAAAAAAAATTAATAGGAAAAAACTCTGAACTGAACTTGAAAAAAAATGAAAGAATATTGGATTGTAATTAAATTATGAGTTGTTGAATGTATTCAGATAAAAAAAAACGGAGAAATGAGATCTTTAGAAAAATTGTTGAAATAAAATAAAAAAGGGGAACTTGAAAGACTAATTCAGAAGTAATTTAATAAAAACCTACGATCAATAAAGCATACATATTGAATTATTTCTTTCCCTCTTCCTCTTTATCATATATATATAATGTAGAATTTTGTATATTCGGACTACTGTTCCCACTTTGGGTGTTTTTATCAGAAGGTTTTGGCCGATGTAACCTCCGACCTTCTTCAGGTGTACTTTGTCGAACTCGGGAATCTGGACGGAATTTCGAACGGAACCCTTTATTAAATCCACGGGGATAGCATGCTCTCGTTCCATCTGCCATGACTTGAACCTTCAACCTTCAGATGATTGTCACTTAGAACTGAAGTATACTTCATACTATATCCAGACAGAAAAATTCCCGGGTTCGACAAAATACACCTGAAGAAGGTCGGAGGTTACATCGGCCAAAACGTTGTGATAAAAAAAACCAAGATGATAATCGTAGTCTGAATATACAACATTCTATAAATTATCAACCCTCATCTAAAAAATTCCGAAATATATATGTATCTTTTTCATTTAATTTCAAAAGGACCAAATTCTTAGCGGAACTATATGCAAGAAATAAAGAATAGTTTTATAATAGAAATACATTGTTTTTAAATACGAGAAAGAAAACAAGTTAATAAAATAATAAAATTAAATGATGTTTTGGGTGAAGAAGAAAATAGAAAAATAGAAATGAAGGTGTAGGAGAAAACGTTGATAACGAAGAAGAGGAAGAAGAACTCAAGAAATAAACCAAAACTATTTAGAAGTGTTTGTAGAAAAGGATTATATGAAAGGTGCAGGAATGGAAGGTTTTGTTTTGTTTTTTGACGGCATATTAAGCGTTTTTATCAAAATAACTGAATTTAGCATTACAAATGCTAAATCCGGTGATTTTTGTAAAAGTGTCATGCTTCAAGTTGTTTATGTCTTTAAATATGTTATCATATTGTTTGTTTTTGTTTTACGGCATATCAACCGTTTTTTTTAGTTATTTAATGCCAACTCCTGCCATTTTGGTAAACGTTTTTATGCTCCAAGTTTTTTGTCTTCAAATACTTATTCATGTTGTTTTGTAGAGGAAAATGTTGTTTCTGTTTTTGGCTTTGCAAGACATGTTAAAGTTTTGCAAAGGAAACAGAAAAAAAATATCAATGGGGTGTGCATTTTTGGTAATAAATATATATACATATATAAATATTTATATATATATATATATACATATATATATATATATATATATAAATATTTTTTCATATATTAATGGTAATCATATTTATTCTTATGGTTAATACTTCCCATATTGTATTCAATAATAAAGCCATTGTTGCCCAACATATGCGCTACTTCTTTGAATCGTCTTACTCTCAGCCGTCTTTCTGTCTATAATTTATATAAAGACAATTCCATAGTCCGACGAGATGCACCAGAAAAACGTCGGAGGTTACATCAAACGAAACGTTGTGTGTAAAAAACATCCAAGATGAGAACCGTAGTTCGAATAATCTTAATAATAAAAAAATATCAATCTTCATCTAAAAAAAGTCTCGAAATATAAAACAATGAAGATGACGTATTTAAGAAGCATTTTAAGGGAGCTGAAAAAGAAAATAGAATTAAGACAATGGCGTCGAAGAAGAGGAAAGAAGAGGAGGATGAAAAGAGGAAAAAGAAGAACGAATACGTTAGAGGAATGAAAGATGAGAGATGTTTTGAAGATAGTGATACAAAAAGAAAGAAAGGGCATAGTAAGTGTCTGGTGAAAAAAAAAAGTACAAACGATGATAAATTGAAGATAAATATATATAAATGATAGGCCACAAAATGTAGACATTTTGTGGCCCAAAAAGAGGAAGACAATGAAAATGTCGGAATAAATCATGAAAACAAAAAAAGCACAAATATAACTTAATTTAGAACCGATTTAAGAAAAAAAGAAAAAAAAGAAATAAAAGACAAAAAAAAAAGAAAAATAGTGGCCCATTGAGAAGTGTTTCGGGGCAAAGCAGAAGACACAGTAGATAGAACCGGGTCAGGTCAGTCCTTGGCAGATCGTTAGGGCCAATAGCCTCACGGGTGATTAAGTTCTGAACAGCGAGTTCCACGTCGGTGCTGGCTGTACAGTGCGCTAATCTAATTAGAAATGAACAGAACACAATGCTCATCCGAGTAGGTCAGACCTTTATTTTCTTCCCACACACCATCATTTAACCTCTTTCTTTTATTCAGCCTGCGTTTTGACTATGTTCGCACACCATCATTCGACCTCTGCGTCCCTTTTTCTTTCTTGTTCACTTTGTCTTTACTTCTCTCTATAATATCAGATGGGGAGAAAGCTTTTTTATATGCTATAATAATTATATATGTAATTTGATTTACCGTTCCCTTACAATTGATGTTGGCGCCATTATTTGAATCGGGAGAGATGAAATGTATGTGTTTATTTGTTGTAGTTTAACAAATCACTTTTTTCAACCTAATTGATTTATGTGCAAAATCGAATTTCCATATTATTTTACAATTTTCAATAAAAAATGACACAAGCACATACAACAGACTCCACCCGTATATAAATGTACATACATATCTATATATAGTCAATCGAGCTACATATATATGTATATATACACATATATATGCATGCCTATATATATATATATATCCATCTCTCTCTCTCTCTGTCTATGTATATATATATCTATAGATAGATAGATGAAGATATATATAAAAAGAGATTGAGATATATGTAGATTGATATATGTAGATTGATAGATGAAGATATATATATATATATATATATCCATCTGTCTCTCTGTCTATGTATATATATATATATCTATAGATAGATAGATGATGATATATATAAAAAGAGAGTGAGATATATGTAGATAGATAGATGAAGATATATATATATATATATCCATCTCTCTCTCTGTCTATGTATATATATATCTATAGATAGATAGATGAAGATATATATAAAAAGAGAGTGAGATATATGTAGATAGATAGATGAAGATATATATATATATATATATATATAGATATGGCAGATGGAACGAGAGCATTATATAAAGAGTTCCGTCCAGATTTTTGAGTTTCACAAAGTACACCTGAAGAAGGTCGGAGGTTACATCGGCCGAGACGTTGTGATATAAACACCCAAGATAAGAACAGTAGTTCGAATATACCTAATTCTACGAATTATCAAGCCTCATCTAAAAAAAATTCCGAAGCATGTAATATTAGTATTCATAGAAAAAGCTGAGACAAGCAGCATCCCGTGTCTTAGAGAAAGGATGAAGTGAAGAAGAAAAGGTGGTGTCAACCAAATTACAGTTATGCTTCTTAACCTTATAAATAACCATCGAATGGGATAAGAATTTATGAGACCAAATATGACAATAGTACTCCATGATAGTAGATTTGTAGAAATAGAAAAAAGCCTTATGTATGAGGAATTGTTTGTAGCGATAGATAGAACCGACTTAACGAAAAGCAGAACAGCAATGGCTGTATACACTCCAAAAAAATTTGATGAGAGCGAAATACTAATAAGTTCCAAAGTATATACATTTCTTTTAAACATTATTTATATTTTAAAAGATGTTATTTAACATTAATGCACTATACTCAATAATTAACCTTTAAGAAAAAAACTAGACTTAACATATATATTCTAAATTCCTATTAATGCATTCTCTGTGCATAGAACACAAGATTAATAGAATACAAGTAAACCAACATTTTTTGCTCATTTAAATGTAGATGATCCGAAATTACTCGTTTATCATTCCGTCTGTTATTTTCGAAACTACCGTCTCGATTGTTACTCCTTGTCACATCCACATCATCTAACAATAGTGTTCAACTTATGAGCTGCAGCGTGATTCACTCGGAAGCTCACAACGTCTCACTGCCGTAAACGGATCAGACCATTGAAATTGGATGGAGATGTTCTGATTTCTCAAACATATGGCGTATCTAAATTGATCGCCGCTCACTCAACGCGTGTCTGCGTATCTCCTACCAATCTACACACGACCTGGTGGTGGCCGACACTGACACGCAAGAATATACGTTCAAGTGACCATAGGTGCTAATGCTACAGCGCATGCGTCAAGTAGAGCTGGTCATAAGTAGTGAGAAAAAATGGCCGTACGCCGGCGGCCGTAATAACGGTCGTTGATAGCGGAGAACAATTGATATCAGATCTTTGCTTCGGATTGTCCGTTAACTTACCTCTGCTTCCAAATAATTGCCATTGTTAGAATCAGAGTGGACATTTTAAAAGTGCACGGACAGCGACGACAGCGCAAGTAAAATGGAGCTGGTGATAGGAACAATGGATATATTGATAAATAGCTATGAAACTACTGTAATATATAAGTAATGATCTATAACGTTATTACATAAATGTTACATGTGTAATAAGAGAATATATATAAATATATATATATATATATATATATATATATATATATATATTAGTTATATGAAAGAAAAACGTGTGATAATTAGCTAACAATCTAAGTTGGACAAAAAATTAGAGAAATAGATTAGATACATAGATCGATACACACACATGTTCAAATGGACATATAAACATATATACATATTTATTTAAAAACTATGTTACATATTTCAGACACGAACCACGGTTTTATTAACATGGACAGACCTTTAATCCTTTACCAGGCCGTTAGAGTCCATTACCATTATTAGCGACTCAGGAAACGAAAACAACACCTGTTGTTATTTTCATCTCGTGAATAACTGATGATTTGAATAAACTCTAACGGCTTTTTAAATGAGAAAAGGTATGTCCTTCTTAATGAAACCGCGGTACGCTTCTTAAATATGTTACATATAATTTTAAATAAAAAATTTGTATTTTAGCTCTCATTTTTTACGATCGAACACTTGATGAATTTATTTTCTATATACGCCGACGTACTATAAATATATATATATATATTTATATATATATATATATATATATATATATATTTATTTATTTCTTCTCTTCCATTTAATTCTTCTAAAATATTATTTGAGGTCACGATAGAATTTAATTTTTTTCCTGATGAGTACTCAGTTTGTTACTGCTGTTGATCGATAACATCGCATGCCAGTGTTGCCGATTTTGCACATGTAGGTATAAATAAAAATAATCATACATAAAAAGCAATATTTGATACTGAGCAATTTTCATGAACCCGGTAAATAAATATATACATATACATATATATATATATATATATATATATACATATACATATATATATATACATATATATATATATATATATATACATATACATATATATATATACATATACATATATATATATATATACATATACATATATATATATACATATACATATATATATATATATATACATATACATATATATATATATATATACATATATATATATATATATACATATATATATACATATACATATATATATATATACATATACATATATATATATACATACATATATATACATATATATATATACATACATATATATACATATATATATAAATACATACATATATACATATATATATATATACATACATATGTATATATATATACATATATATACATACATACATATAGATATATATATATATATACCGATATATACATGTATAGATATACATACATATAGTTATATATACATGTATAGATATACATATATATATATATATAGAGAGAGAGATAGATATACATACATATAGTTATATATACATATATATATATAGATATACATACATACATATAGATATACATGCATACATATAGATATATATATACATACATATAGATATACACATACATATATATACATACATATAGATATATATATACACCTATATATATACATATATATACATATATACATATATATACATATATATATATATATACATATACATATATATATACATATATATATACATGTATAGATATATATATACATGTATAGTTATATATATATATATATATACATGTATATATACATGTATAGATATATATATACATGTATATATACATGTATAGATACATGTATAGATATATATATATATATACATATATATATATATATATATACATATATATATATACAGGTATAGATATATATATATACATATATATATACAGGTATAGATATATATATATACATATATATATACATGTATAGATATATATATATATATATATATATATACATATATATACATGTATAGATATATATATATACATATATATATATACATGTATAGATATATGTATATATATATACATGTATATATATATATACATATATATATACATGTATAGATATATATATATATACATATATATATACATGTATAGATATATATATATATACATATATATATACATGTATAGATATATAGATATACATATATATATACATGTATAGATATATAGATATACATATATATATACATGTATAGATATATAGATATACATATATATATACATGTATAGATATATATATACATATATATATACATGTATAGATATATAGATATACATATATATATACATGTATAGATATATAGATATACATATATATATACATGTATAGATATATATATACATGTATAGATATATATATATACATGTATATATATATATATATATACATATATATACATGTATAGATATATATATATACATGTATAGATATATATATATATACATATATATACATGTATAGATATATATATACATGTATAGATATATATATATATGTATAGATATATATATATATGTATAGATATATATATACATGTATAGATATATATATATATACATATATATATACATGTATAGATATATATATATATACATATATATATACATGTATAGATATATATATATATACATATATATATACATGTATAGATATATATATATATGCATATATATATACATGTATAGATATATATATATATACATATATATATACATGTATAGATATATATATATATATATACATATATATACATGTATAGATATATATATATATATATACATATATATATACATGTATAGATATATATATATATATACATATATATATACATGTATAGATATATATATATATATATACATATATATATACATGTATAGATATATATATATATACATATATATATACATGTATAGATATATATATATATACATATATATATACATGTATAGATATATATATATATATATACATATATATATACATGTATAGATATATATATATAGATACATATATATATACATGTATAGATATATATATATATATATAGATACATATATATATACATGTATAGATATATATATATATATACATATATATATACATGTATAGATATATATATATATATACATATATATGTACATGTATAGATATACATATATATACATGTATAGATATATATATATATACATATATATATACATGTATAGATATATATATATATATACATATATATATACATGTATAGATATATATATATATATATACATATATATATACATGTATAGATATATATATATATATACATATATATATACATGTATAGATATATATATATATATACATATATATATACATGTATAGATATATATATATACATATATATATATACATGTATAGATATATATATATACATATATATATACATGTATAGATATATATATATATATATATACATATATATATACATGTA
This sequence comes from Sepiola atlantica, assembly GCA_963556195.1. Classification (NCBI taxonomy): domain Eukaryota; kingdom Metazoa; phylum Mollusca; class Cephalopoda; order Sepiida; family Sepiolidae; genus Sepiola; species Sepiola atlantica. Next base: position 91,840,252 of record OY744536.1, on the reverse strand, counting down.
TAGATATATATATATATATATATACATATATATATACATGTATAGATATATATATATATATACATATATATATACATGTATAGATATATATATATATATACATATATATATACATGTATAGATATATATATATATATACATATATATATACATGTATAGATATATATATATATACATATATATATACATGTATAGATATATATATATATACATATATATATACATGTATAGATATATATATATATACATATATATATACATGTATAGATATATATATATATACATATATATATACATGTATAGATATATATATATATACATATATATATACATGTATAGATATATATATATATACATATATATATACATGTATAGATATATATATATATACATATATATATACATGTATAGATATATATATATATACATATATATATACATGTATAGGTATATATATATATACATATATATATATATATATACATGTATAGGTATATATATACATATATATATACATGTATAGGTATATATATATATACATATATATATATACATGTATAGGTATATATATATATACATATATATATATACATGTATAGGTATATATATATATACATATATATATATACATGTATAGGTATATATATATACATATATATATATTCATGTATAGGTATATATATATATACATATATATATATACATGTATAGGTATATATATATACATATATATATATACATGTATAGGTATATATATATACATATATATATATACATGTATAGGTATATATATATATACATGTATAGGTATATATATATATACATGTATAGGTATATATATATACATGTATAGATATATATATATACATGTATAGATATATATATATACATGTATATATATATATATATATATATAGATTTAGATTTTTCACTTATAAAATAGATCATTCAGTGAAGACCGGGGTTGTTCCAATAAAAAACAAGCTCGATGATACTCGATTACTGAGTACAGAGCATTTATATGTGATTTTATGAAGGCTTACCAAAGCATTCCTTTCAAGACACCAATGATCACCATTAAAGATATTTTTTCTTACAAATACTATTTATTCAAATTAAATGTTTTTTCCTACACGTGTTTCATTACCAAGCAGTTACTTGCTTGGCAGATCATCAGGGAAATTAAATGTCTGGAATACTGGTTTCAACTGCCGACAAAACACAATGTGGCGTTGTAATAGTTGAGGTCACTTAAGAAGAGAAGAGGAAAAAAATAAAAATAAAAATAAAAGTCAAACTTAAAAAGCAAGGAAGAACAACGATAAGAAAAGAAAGTCCTAGAAAAGTCTTAGAAAAGTAGCTTGTGCATTATTTCTTCCACCAAGCCAACAAGCAAGTAATCGGTCCCAAATACATTCAATAAAACCACAAAACCGGAACAATGTGCGATAATACACTTTCACGTTAGCCGAATAAAAAACAAGCTCGATGATACTCGATTACAGAGTACAGAGCATTTATATGTGATTTTATGAAGGCTTACCAAAGCATTCCTTTGAAGACACCAATGATCACCATTAAAGATATATATATATATATACATATATATATACTGCCAAGCAAGTAACTGCTTGGTAGTGAAACACGTGTAGGAAAAAACATTTAATTTGAATAAATAGTATTTGTAAGAAAAAATATCTTTAATGGTGATCATTGGTGTCTTGAAAGGAATGCTTTGGTAAGCCTTCATAAAATCACATATATATATATATAGATATGTATAGATATATATACATGTATAGATATACAAACTTGGATAAGTATCTGTCTTTTAAATTCTATAGTTAAAACTGATATATATATATATATATATAATAGGATAGCAAAGGATGAAGGTAATCCGACGTAATGGGAAATAAAAAAGGAAAAATCAACGCCCGGACACTGTTCCTACTACTTCCAGCAGAGGCTACTATTTTTTTCCCATCAACCATCATGTAAACCTAATATGTTCACGGACTTGCATGACATTGTTCTTAATATTATCATCCTGAAGAAGTCTTACACATAAAGGCGAAACGTTGATGAACACATAAAAAATACATCCTTTAGGGTTTTTCCTTTTTCATTTCCCATATATATATATATATATATATATATATAATACATACATACGAGCCTTTGTAAATTAATGGCTCTATACTTCGGTAGATATAGGAATCTAACTAGCAAGTTATATCGATAAGTGCAAGTGGGCAAGTTGGAATAAGTATATAGATATATATATATTAGCTGAAGGACTTAACAAAAAATTGTTACATAGATCGATATATAAAAATCGAAATGTTCAAATAAATAATTAGGTGGCACGCGCCTGGAAAAATGAAGGACTATCGATAGTAGGCAAGATGGTATCAATAATGGCATTCAGTAGCGAGCTAACCTCTGCTATGGCTATGTATGCTTTTTTTTGTTGGAAATAAAAACCCTGGAATAAATGCGATTTGAAAGCTTTTCCTTTAACAGAATCCAGTGCTGAATATTCAAGACTGCTATTGACTTCTAAGGATGTGTTGCTGTACTCTGTTTTGGTTGAGATGGACACCAAAGTACATCAATACATGTCTAGTAAAAGTAGGAACGAAACCTGACGGTCACTGGCCGTTTTAAAAATTACAATATATCTTCTTTAACCGATCATTTGATAAAAAAGCCCGTAGTGCGCAACGAACTTCACCATTAACTCGTGTACAATCTTGAGTCGTGCTCACTCTAATTTTCTACCTTGAAATCTTGAGTCATGCTCACTCGGATTTTCTACCTTGAAATCTTGAAAACTATCCACGTACGTCTTAAACGATCTTACCTCTGTAAATAAAAAAAGTGTCATTTGAGGTGTAGTGTGATTTGTCTGTCAGGCACACACCCCATTGTAAATATCTTAACACGCTTTTTGTTTTAAATATAGATATTTATTTTTTTCTACATACCCCCCTTTTAAAATCCCACGATACATCTCTCGTTCACTGTTGGCGTAACCAGTCGAAAGTCACATACAAATGTATTTCCTTTCTAATTGTCGTTATACACACACACACACACACACATACATATATATATATATATATATATATATATATATATTAAAAAGAATATACATGCCCAAAGAGGTGTAAAATTACTCCTTCTGATATATCACTTTTACTTCTCGTTCATCTCAAGTGACGAAAAATTACATGAACGTGCAAATTTTTTACTGATTGGTCCTGATTCTATAAGCTCCGTAGCCACTGGAGGGTTGGGGCCAAATAGATCGCCATTTTAAAGATGATCGCTTCCACGAAAAGACCGGGATTCATGGGGGGAAAGATCAGATGACACCTAAGAGGAATTGAGTGTTTCAAGATGACTGCTAAACAAGTTCTTGTTAATATTAGACTTGAAACCTCTAGTCGGTTATAAACCAGACTCGCACTTAGTCCACAGATGGGATGTTCTATTATTATAGGGAGATGGGGCGTTCTATTATTAGAGGGAGTTGGGGCGTTTTATTATTGAAGGGACATTGCAGATGTACTATTATTAAAGGGGCATTGGAGATGTTCTATTATTAAAGGGACATTGGAGATGTTCTATTATTAAAGGGACATTGGAGATGTTCTATTATTAAAGGGACATTGGGGATGTTCTATTATCAAATGGACATTGGGGATATTCTATTATTAAAGGGAGATTGGGGATGTTCTATTATTAAAGGGGCATTGGAGATGTTCTATTGTTAAAGGTACATTGGGGATGTTCTATTGTTAAAGGTACATTGGGGTGTCTTAGGAAAACAAAAACTTTCTTCATGGAAGTTCGATTTCGATTTTGTTTTAGAGAGAGTGAGAAAGGCAGATTCTAAACTGTGGTTCTAGAATACGAGTTCTTACTGTAATGTTTCACAGGTGGTCACAAGAGTACTTATTTCCCTGTTTCAGTAACCTTAAAAAAAGGTAATTTTTATATACATTTGTAGTTGTGTATCCTATTATTTTAAGAAACAACATATCCTTAAGTTACCAACCCCCATAGTAATGATGATGTCAATGAAGAGAATAGATTTAAATACGGTACAATGAGTGTCTACTTAACTATCATAAACCCTCAGGAGGTACCGCATGGTAGTTTAGTCATCTTGGATCGAGTTTACCATTTCTACAAATACGTGTGTATCGGAAAAATGAAAATATGTGTGTGTGAGAGAGAGAGAGAGAGAGAGAGGCTTAAGCCTTTATTTAGTTAACTAAAAACGTAAGCCGTGGTTTGTTGTAAATTTTATTAAAAATAAAAAAGATGATGAATGAAAAAGTATTACATTGTATACAGCAAAAGTGTTAGATAGAAATAAAACATTTCTATCAAACAGACGTTTCTATTATTGAAGGGAGATAACTCTTTTTGTATAATGGAATTATTTCCCATTCCACAAGAGACGATGATGATTTATTTCTTATTAGCGGGAGATGTAGTGCGGTTCTTCGCCATTAACACATTTATTATTATGTGATGGAATTCAAGATGGATGCTACCAATCACGGTCGATCACACAAGTCAAATACATTATCATCAGAGTGTAATCCTCTATTGTATCATGCCTTAAATAAATTAGTTCATGTCTTCATATCCTAAGCATCGTTTTCATGGTTATTATTTTTGTATGACCACAGTATCATAGACATAGAAAAAAAAGAAGCTGAGCACGACCTATAAAAATAAATCTTTCCCCCCCCCCCAACACTGGCCTAATTCAATTTAAATTCGTTGGAATTTTATTTGTTTAATATTTTTTATTAATTTCAAAAAAATATATTTCACATGTAATTTATGTACGCAATAGTGATTAAGTCTCGAATCTGACATATAGATGGCGCCACTAATAATAACATATCCATATTATTTTAAAAAAATTTTTTGAATGTCACGTGTCTAATTTATGTCTTTTTCGGATTTTTAAATGTCACGTGTCTAATTTATGTCTTTTTCGGATTTTTAAATGTCACGTGTCTAATTTATGTCTTTTTCGGATTTTTAAATGTCACGTGTCTAATTTATGTCTTTTTCGGATTTTTAAATGTCACGTGTCTAATTTATGTCTTTTTCGGATTTTTAAATATCACGTGTCTAATTTATGTCGTTTTCGGATTTTTAAATGTCACGTGTCTAATTTATGTCTTTTTCGGATTTTTAAATGTCACGTGTCTAATTTATGTCTTTTTCGGATTATTAGTTTACAATTAACCGATATTTATGTGGAGCTATTGTTGTTGTTAATCTTAAATACAATGGGAAATCTCATTTTTGTATGTCAGTAAACTATTATTTACTGATGTGAAAATATACTGTTTAAGCAAGGCAATTTCGTTATAAGTGTTTAATAGATTATTATCTGTCTAAAATAACGGATAAGAGGTGATAAACGTACTTTAAACGCGGTCGTACATAAACAACATTATGCTAAATCTGGTAGTTGGCCTGAAAAACATAAAAAAAGGTCCACAGATTTGTTTTGGCCAATAATAAATATTAGTTATGGGAAGAAGACGAGTATTCGAAGGTATCAGAAGGCATTGTATTCACCATTTTGCACGAACTATTGTCAATGCAAAAGCAGTATTCGAAGTGAAATTATGAAATGTCGTCACAATATAATGTTGTTTCATGCAAACATTATTATAATACCCGGCGTTATAAACTCAATCTTAGCTGCACCGAACGCAGTAATTTATATCACATTACTAGTCTTCATTTTACATTTGATACTAATCAATTACCTGGGTGGGGCATTAAGGATATATTCAGCATTAACTTTATGGGAAGAATATAAGTAAAGTTAGCTTAACTGGAATCAGTTCCGGTGAATTGACTATCTTTAATCCTCAGGTGACATGTAAATATATTTTTAATATCGAGAAGTATTCATGGTTAAAATAAAAAACCATTCCGGATTTTCGTTTCAATGATGTTTGGCACAATCAAAGACCTTATAAGATTGTTTTTGTACCAATTTGATCAAAATGAAATAAACTAATAAACGTCCACTAGTTAATGTATTTTAAGAATATAGACATAAAAAGGCAGGATCCCTTTGCCATCCTTCCTCTGCGACTTTGGACTCTGCTATTGGCCAGAAATTGGTTGAAAATCAAAGCTGCGCCAGTAACTATAAGTCGGAGCGGTTTGAGATGCTTCATAGAGCTAATTCCAAAAACCATTTAAAAGAAGAATTGGAATCTGTTTCCATCGCTTTACGTAAACCTTCCTTATACCCAAAGAAAGAGGTTGTGAGAGTTCTAACTCTTTTTGGGGAACTTTGAACCAACCCCAGTTTTTCTTTTCAATCCCATGCTGTACCGTTTTAAATTACTATTAAATTAAATTCATTTACTCAAGTTTTAGTAAACGCTGCTACTTAAAATCACCCGCTTGTTCTTCATTTTTGTTGATATATTTAATTGATTATATTAACGCTTTCTCCTGACGAGATTGTAGTCGAAAGAGCTCTAGAGAGTTTTCCGCAAATCATTTTCAAAAGCATATATAAATTTTGTACCAAAAATCATTTGTTATATATATATATATATATATATATATATATATATATATATGTGTGTGTTGATTCGGGGTCTATTTGCAAAACTCCTTCTCAATTTAAATAATAAAGAAACATACAATAACTAACAGTTCAAAAAAAAAAATTTATTTTATTACAAAAAAAATCGTTCATATACAGTACACCAATATCATTTTCTCTAGAAAAAAGTATATATGCATGTATGTATATATATATATATATATATATATATACTGAGATTATGATGATATAAATAAAATTCATATATATTTAATTGATTGACAAACAATTTTAATAGCAGTTACAAAATTCAAACTCGAATTTAGCAACCTGATATAACATATGAATATATATTTATTTTAAGGTTTTCTATTATTAGATCATTTTAAATTAATGCATATCAAAAACAGTCAAATGATATATATATATATATATATATATAATATATATATATATATATATATATATATATATATATATATATATATATATATATATAATGTGTGTGTGTGTGTTGTGTGAACTTAAATCGCGCATGGTTGCTGGTAGGTATACATTTGGGAAAGTTCTTTTTTTAAAGTATCTTTAGAATTTTAAACATAGAGACAAAATGCATTTAAAAACATGTGGTAGATGAAGATATTTTTTTATTCAAATCAAATTCAATACAATATTTTTTTTTCTTCTTCATCTTGACTTTTTTATTTAATATTTCGCTTGATATAACAATCCCCGTTAGAGCTTTAGACAGTAATAATCGTTCCTGGTCTTCTTGTGTGGACTTAACGATGTTGTGTGGACTTAACGATGTTGTGTGGACTTAACGGTGCAAATGTCTCTTTTAAATTGAACTTAAATCGCGCACGGTCACTAGTAGGTATACATTTGGGAAAGTTTATTTTTCATGCCTCTGTCTTTGTTTTAAATTCAAAAGATGCTTAAACAAATTAAAAAAAAGGACCGTCCCAAAATTTATATATTTATATATATATATATATATATATATATATATATATATATATATATAAATAAATTTTTCGTGGTACAAAATATGATAACGGCGAGGAATACGGACGTTTGGGACATTTTTTTTTTTTTGGAGGGTCGAATGAGATTAAGCAAATATAAAAAAACGAGAGAAAACGATTAAAAAGAAATTAATTAATGTACTGAACCGGTTTTCGTCCACACCCATCAGAGTAAAACGTAAAATATATATATATAAATATATATATATAGTACATCTTCGTACATTGCTCTCAGACTATTTGCAGTGGTCAGTAATGTGTTGCTCAGTACGCACTTGACACGCCGCTTCTTCACATTGGATTCAAACGATTTCGCTGGATTTATTACAGACGACCACACACATATCTTATTACACTAGAGGATCTGCACAAATTTGAAATTACATTTTTTATTGCTATACATTAACTCATAAGAGTGCGAGAGAGAGTGAGAGAGAGAGTAAGAAAGAGTGAGAGAGAGAGTAAGAAAGAGTGAGAGAGAGAGTAAGAAAGAGTGAGAGAGAGAGAGTAAGAAAGAGTGAGAGAGAGAGAGTAAGAAAGAGTAAGAGAGATTAAAGGAGAGAGAGATTAAAGGAGAGAAGGAGAGAGAGAGATTAAAGGAGAGAAGGAGAGAGAGAGATTAAAGGAGAGAGAGAGAGATTAAAAGAGAGAGAGAGAGGAGCCTTAATTGCGCAGGTAGATCGGGTTGTTCAGAAAAGAACGAATTACACAAAACTTAGTTTTTTCTTTGTCTTGAACAATTTCGTACAGGTGGCCCTTTTTTTGGGACATTTACTTTCTTGGATCGGCGCCAACAAAATGTTGCGAATCGGTGAAAGCGAAAAAAAGGTCCAATTGATGTAGAAAGAAACCGCTGCATGGGCCAACTTTTTAAGTGTAACGTCCGCCTGAAAGAAAGTAAAAACGGCCCTCGAAAGAAGCGCTTTTGTGTAAAGCCATTAAAGCGGTACGCATTTCTGATCTGTCCACTGAATGAATCCATTATAGGTTGACCTCACCTCGAACGCAGAATTGTATAGGCGATGAAAGATGGCTGGCCACTTGCATTCGTTTGCCAAAACGACATTCTCTTCAACTCTACTGACTCCTTCACAGGCAGGTTGTTCATCTTCTTCAATAAGCTCAGACTAAGCACATTTTAGTCATGCCCTATCCTGTCCATCAATCTATGTATATAGGTATCTGCATGTTTATCTATACATACATTGATTATATATGTATCTATATTTCTATCTATTTATCTATCTATTATATATATATATATATATATATATATATATAGTGTGTAGATTTCAATTTTGTGTAGAGAATCTGAATAACAGAGCTCAATGTAATTAAAACAGAGCAAAATAGAATTATAAAAAGAAAAACTATACACACATTAAGGTTGTACACATAATAACTTATTTCGACCCCTTTAATTAGGTCTCCTCAGATGTATTGACAACCACGTCAAAAAAAACAAATAATGAGAGAAATTGATCGTCTTAAAAAGATAAATTCACTTTTGTGATTGGTCTATGTAAAAAGGAGGTAAATGTTAAAATAATCGAGGAGGGGTGACAGAAGTAAGATTAATTTTTTAATATATGCAGAAATATAAAAATATATATAAAAGAATTCTTTTTTGCTATTTAAACAAATAAATCATCTCATTTAAATTTCGAATGTGAGCTTTATGAGTAAAAATATATGATGAAATATTCGAGCGTTCACGATTAAAAACTACGTTTAATTATTTACGATTAAAAATTAGAAGACGAAAATGTAGGACGAAGATTTCGGTTTAGATTAGAACATATTAAAAATTTAAGTTGTATAGCGTCAAGATTCGAGATGATTTACACTATGGAATTAAAGTTTAGCGACAATTTAAAAACGGTTTATTTACAAAATTGGTAAAGATTCGGGCGTTCACGATTAATTATTTATGATTAGAAATAAAAAGACGAAAATTCAGGACGAAGATTTCGATTTATATAGGAAATTATAAGAAAACTTAATTGGTTATAACGTCAATACGGAATTAAAATTTGGCGACATTTAAGCACGATTAATTTACAAACTAGAGTTTTACTAATTTAAAAAAAAAAAAAATAAATAAATTACTAATTTGTTAACATTTACCTTTACAGTTATAACTCTTATTGTAACTATACTTTAAAAGAATTGTTATTTTCAAAGAACTTTAAAACGTGCTGTTGATTTTAAACCTGTGCCTGTGTCTACATTTAGCCATCAGTTCGTCTCGTCTATTTAAAATGTTCTTGTCTTCATATTTTAGTATTCTAATTTTTTCCTCCAGGCACAAATTGCATCTATGTCTAAATCCTTTAGGAGTGTTCGAATGACATAGTATGGACCACGAAATAGTTGGTGTTAATTTGTTATTTTTTAAAAACCACCAGTGTTTGGCTAATTCCGTCTTATTAGTGACGTTCGGGTTAAAAATGAGTGTTTATGTACGTAGAATCGTTGTTTCCAACTCCCGGCGGATATTCCTATGTATACTTTCTTATTGTTAGTATTTTCTTTAGGATAAATCGTAGCCTTATATACAACGCTTTCGACGTTACAGTTACCTTTAAGGGGGCAGTTATTTTTAATTTGACAATTACATTTTTTTCCCCCTTTTTAGTTTTCTTACTCGGTGTGCTCAATATTTTTTTGTTATGTGTATTAATAATGTTCTCCATATTTTTGGTGCAAGAATAACTAATTTTCACCGTTTTCCTATTGAAAATTTATTCTCTCCCATGTCTCACTATCCCTCTTTCTGAGGTCACATATCTCACTATCCCTCTTTCTGAGGTCACATATCTCACTATCCCTCTTTCTGAGGTCACATCTCTCACTATCCCTCTTTCTGATCTCACATGTCTCGCTATCCCTCTTTCTGATCTCACATGTCTCACTATCCCCCTTTCTGATCTCACATGTCTCACTATCCCCCTTTTCTGATCTCACATCTCTCGCTATCCCCCTTTTCTGATCTCACATGTCTCGCTATCCACCTTTCTGACCTCACATGTCTCGCTATCCCCCTTTCTGATCTCACATGTCTCGCTATCCCCTTTTCTGATCTCACATGTCTCGCTATCCCCCTTTCTGATCTCACATGTCTCGCTATCCCCCTTTCTGATCTCACATGTCTCGCTATCCCCCTTTCTGATCTCACATGTCTCGCTATCCCCCTTTCTGATCTCACATGTCTCGCTATCCCCCTTTCTGATCTCACATGTCTCGC
>OY744536.1:91749364-91824364 GCA_963556195.1 Sepiola atlantica | reverse complement strand
ATGAAAGGCGTACTTTTTCTTCAGAAGTCGGATTAAGATAACCTTCAAAACACACGCACATATAAGTAATACATATATATATATATATATTTATATATTTATATAAAATCATATGTATTTATATTCCTTATTAATTATATATATATATATACATATATATATATATATATATATATTATGTATACACATAATAAATAGGGAGATAAATATTACATCTGATATTTGATATATGTATATATGTAATATAAGTTATATATATATATATATCATGTTATGCACATATAACATACATATATATATATATTATGTTATGTACATATAGCATGCTATATTATATATATATTGTATATGCTATATTATATAGATATTGTATATTGCATATTATATATATATATTGTATATGATATATTAGATAGATATTGTATATGATATATCATATATATTGTATATGATATATCATATATATATTGTATATGATATATCATATATATATTGTATATGATATATCATATATATATATTGTATATCATATATATATATATATTGTATATGATATATCATATCATATATATATTGCATATGATATATCATATATATATATATTGTATATGATATATCATATATATATATCATATATCATATACAATATATATATATATATATATATATATATATATATATATATGATATATATTTTATATATTATATCTGTAATTTAGTTGTTATAGTTATGAGATCTTATATGTATATATATATATATATATATATATATATATATATATATATATATATATATATATAACAATGGCTGACTAAAAAAGAAATAGTGATCAAGGGAAGTAATTCACTTCCGAAGCATAGAAAGGGATAGAAGATGTATTTTTTCATCACAAATACAAATTCATTTTTTTTCTAACACGCTGCAGATCGTAGAAATTAATCTCTTCCAAAATATATCGTCTGCTTGCTGGGAACCTAATTGTCGCATGCCTGCCGCAACCTTATTGGTTAATAGTTTCGTAAAATCTCGGATACTTCTGAAACTTGCACGAACGTTGACGATGCGAAATTATGGAAACGTGGTGCTTACTTTATAAGAGTACCAAAAACTCTTATAAAAGTAGAATCATTAATAATAATAATCTTTATTCTAAATAGAAAAAAAATACTTTTGAATTAAGCAAAAAACATGTTTTTTCGAGTTCCACAAATTCGGTGAGATAATTCTAATCCTAATTTTCCCTACTTGTAACTCATTATACTAATATTCAAAGTCGAAGGGAGATGCTTACAATATATTTTTAAAAGTTACTTTGCTTGAATTATGTCTAATTATATCAATTAGTGTTTCTGTCTATTGCCATTTTAAATATTATTAATAATCCTTGTTACTTTATATTTAAACTTATTTTAATTATAATTTAATAGTTTTATATGTTTTCGATTTTCTTTCAATATTATATCATGTGTTTTTCATATCAACTCATCCATTTTTATATGAATTAATTTAAAAAGCTTAAACTTTACATTTTCATTCCAATCTATCCCCTCCTTCTCTGTATGTGTCTCTCTCTGTGTCTCCTATCTCTATTTATCTATCTATCTATAATATATATAATATATATATATATATATATATATATATATATATATATATATATATATATATATATATATATTTAAATATTTTCTTTGTCGTACAAAACTTTATAATAGCATTGAAGAGACAATATTTATTATTCATAATGAATTTAAGAAATTAAAAAGATGAAAGGGCAGCTGACCGGTTTCGTACCTCGCTCAACAGAGCCAAATATCGAGGTAATGTATAAAAAATATAAAAAGATGCTATGAGAATTATAGCGAGGGAAAGGGGTAAAAAAAATTAAAAAATCAAAAAAAAAAAGAAAAAAAAAGTTAAATCAAATAGAAACAACATTAAGCCCGAGGAGATTTTCTCTTTGTTTGCAAAGAGAAGGTCTCAAGGACTTAATATAAATTGTTTCTAAGATCTTGAGATGATAAGGGGAGTGCGACTTACTAAGAATGGAGAATAAGTCGACACTGAATTTAGAGGCACAGGTGCGATTATTTATGAGATGTTGACCTATCGACGAACCATAAGTATTATTCAAATCGTCAGTTGGTAAATAATTTCCATTGCGAATTTTTGTGGGCACGTGTTGTTTGACCCGGATGTCCAATCTCTGTGACGTCATCCCGACGTAGTGCATACTGCAACTACATTTAAATAAATAAATAATGGAATTATTATGATGTGGGGGAAGGACATCTTTTCGAATAGAAGTTAAGATTGGACGTAAGAAGCTTGGTATCAGACGTATGAAACATTACCAGCCATCTTTTGATCATTTCTCTATGTGCTCCAGTACGGAAGGGAGTGACTCACACAGATCTTGATAATCAATACTCGCCGGAGTAATGATAACATCAGCAACTGATAATAACACAATTAATACGGATATATTATTATTATTATTATTATTATTATTATTATTATTATTATTATTTGTACTCACTAAGAGTTCTCACACAAATCATCGTCAGTGATTGCTCACAGACAGCAACCAGTGGTATTTCCTGGAGTCTGAGTGACAACAAGCCTCTCCAGATTTCCAGTATTCTTCACCTCTTTTCGATAACCAGTGCAAATAACCTTGCGGTATCGCAACAGTCTCTTACCATTTATTTCACGCTGGTAAGGACCATTTCTCTGCGATTTTGATGACAATAAGCCTCACCAATGCCCCAGCATTGTCTGCACTCTTCCAGTGGAGGTCTGGTGTGTGCTGTCCCTCGTCTGTCTTCTCATCCTCCTTGACCCTCTACAATTTTTTAAATTTTTATATTATTATTATTTTTTTTATTTATTTTTATTTACTCACTAGGAGTTCTCACACAGGTCATCAGTGATTGCTCACCGACAACCGGTGGTATTCCCTGGAATCTGAGTGACAACAAGTCTCCCCAGATTTCCAGTATTCTCCACCTCTTTTCGATAGCCACCGCAAATAAATTTGCAGTATCACAACAGCCGTTTCCCATTGATTACTCGCCGGCAAGGACCATTGGTGTTTTCTGGGGTTTGGGTGGCAGTAAGCCTCTCCGAGGTCCCAGCAGTTTTATATTATTATTATTATGATTATTATTATTTATTTCTTTTATTTATTTCTTTTATTATTTTTGTTTTCTTCCTTGTTTGTGTTTCTTTTTCTTGATGATGGGTTTTAAGATTTATTTCTTCTAAATCGAACGAACCAGATATTTTCTAATCATGCGTTCAAAAGTTGTTTACGAGTTTTCTTAATGAAAGCTGTGATACGTTCTTGCGTACCCCCCGAGTTATCGGGACAGGGCACACCAGGGAATCGTTTAAGATCAACTCTGTGTTAATCATGGTAAAGAGAGACAGGGCTGATAAGACGTTGAGCAGGAAGGTCAATAGGATCACTCGGTTCGCAACTCCCTGAATGAGAAGAGGAAAAGAAGCAAACAGGGAAACAAAACAAAGAAAACGCTACAGATAAGGAATAGATTGGGCGACGCTTAGTTATTTGCCCTTCAGATAAAAACACACCAGGACGGTCGACGGTCGCAAAGAAACAGCACGAGGTTATCTTGAAATCGCTTGGGCGAAATTTCTTGAATTTTATTTCGTATTTGTTTGCAAAAGAATTTCTCAAACATTTACGAAGACCCCCATATATAATATAATAATAATATATATATATATATATATATATATATATATATATATATATATATATATATGTTTAAAAATATTTTTGAGAAACCAGTTAATAGACGCGTGAATTCATATCAATAAATGAAAATTTATTTAATCATCTTTTTTTTACTTCATTAATCAGAATTTTCGGTTTAACAAACCATACTCATGGTAAACAGACATTGTATTTTTTTTCCTTCCTTTTCATGGTGAAAATCTGACGGCGTAGCCGAAGATTTACGATCTCCTCCGATGTTATTGGAGAGTTTGTTTATATGTCCGGTGATTGTAGTGAATGCTCTTATTGGCTTGAGATGAATAATATAAGTGTTACTACAGTTTTGAAAGCGTCGTTAGGAGATATATTAGAAAATATTTTTGAGAAACCAGTTAACAGATGCGTGAATTCATATCAATAAATGAAAAAAAAAATTTTTTTCTGTTTACATGATTATGGTTTGTTAAACCGAAAATTCGGATTTATAAAGAAAAAAAAATGATTAAACACATTTTCATTTATTTATTAATAAACATGTGTTATTGTTTATTATTTATGTACGTGTACGTTTCGTCCTTCTTTTAATAATCGGGACTCACCAGCATAGAGATATGACTACTCACTACCGGTCATGTGATTCGAAACCCCGGACTACACGTATTTTGCAACTTAAATCCGACGCCTTAACCACGCAGCCAATTTTTAAATAGCGAATAAACTGTGATAATTTAAACACTTTATCGTCGGCTTAACGTCCAGAGCGTTTTACTTCTTTAATGGAAGGAACTATGCATTCTTAAAGCTATACTTTTTCGAGGAGCGACAAATAATATATATATATATATATTTATATATATATATATATGTGAACAGATGACAGACGGAAAACAAGTCAAAGTGCAAAGAAAAACAAAAACAAGAGATTTTTTGACCGGTTTCGTTCGTTGAGAACGTCTTCAGAAAATGAGGAATACAGAAATAATTGTATTTTATATTGAAGGCACACACATGGGATGAGGGAAAAATGATCTGATTGGATCATATGAGAAGACATTGAGTGATGTTGGGACATGATAAGTAGGTGACACATTCTTCTAAGGCGGTGGGGGAGGGGCAAAAAGGCGACAGAGAATCAATCTACGGTGAACAAAAAGGGTGGGCATGAAATTGATACACTGGAAGTGAGCACCTAAAGATTAAAATCAAATAAACAGAGGTGGGTCAGCTAATTTGTCAACAATAGGTTTTTAAAGAGCAATTCATGAAAATGAACAGCTGAGGTGGAAAAATGTGTGAAAAAATAAAATAAAAGGAAAGACAAGTTAAAGATTAGGAGAAAAAACAAAAATATAAATGGGATTTAAAAATAGAAAATAAGGGTTAAGTTAAATACAGAGATGTATTAAAAAGGTTAACTTAAGTTGTATTAAAAGCGAAGTAAAAGATCGGCAATAAAAAGTTTAGTATAAAAAAAGATCAGACAAATATATTCGTTCTTGTGAATACTTAAATATATTCGCTATTACTTACAACTCATAGATTCGTTATGTTTCTAATGTCTTACATGCGATTGAGTAAATCGAGATTCAATGTAAATGTCGAATATCGGTTTCGGGCATCATCGCTCGAAAATAAATTGACATATTTTAATTAGGTTCTTAAGTGTGTCTCCATTTCAATGTGATGGACTGAAGTGAAATCGCGTTTTCACTGTTCAGTATATATTGCGTCGAATAGGAATTAACCTGGTTTAATATTTGTTCTTGTCGTTTTTTATCATCGTGAATGAACCCTGAATGTTCCTGTACCCAACATGCTACGAGTAAAATGACTATAACACGATTATTCATGGGTTATCGAAAAAGAAGGATAATAATGAATTATAACGAAAGCGGACTCAGGAATATTAATATTTTCTCTCTAGAGCGTCGAGGTTTACAGGGTGCTGTTATTTTTGTCTAGAATCTCCTTAATAGTCGTTATGATCTCCCTCAAAACCTACTCTTCATTAGTTCGCCAGAAACTGTTTGACCGCCGAGGTTAATTGAGCCGGAGGAGAAGCGGTCTCTCAATATTGAGGCTGGACCTTTAAATTGATTCTAAGAGATGTAGTAAATACGTTATTATCACAGCAATTCAAGGCGAACTTAAACTTGTGCTCAGCTACTGTATTATCTCTAGTGTAAATATGTACCACCAATTTCTTTCATTGCAACTGAAGCTCGCTTGATTTATTATTTGCCAAATTTATTAAATTGAATTGAATAACCTACAGAGTAATGATCGCTTCATAAAAAACTACATCTACATGCATTGCTAAATGTTAAAATTCGCAAAACAAATAAGGTAAGCGTGTTACTCACCGTGTTCCGTATGATATATATTCTCAAATTTACAATGACCCCTATATTAGATTAGGAGATTTATTTGTATGTATATATATATATATATATATATATATATATATATATATATATATATAATTTGCTTTTGTTATAAATACCATGTCGTATTGTTGCCGGCATTCTTAAATTTAGAATTTAGATATTTTAAAATTATACCCATTGTCAAGAGCCCAAACATTTAGAGAATTTATCACATAATGGTTGAACACTGTCCATTATTTTAAATATTAAGCAATATGGTATTATAACCAACATTATCGTTTATAGAATGGGATAATAAAACCTCATTTAAATGGAATACAAAAATTAGTATTAACTCCGCGCTTAGTTTCGTATTCATGTGAAGTGATTATACACTCACAATACTAATGAAGTGAATTTTGCAATTATTTTTGAGTAAAGTAAAGTATTTTATTGATAAACAATAGGTATCATTGCCTAAAATAGAAGAATACAACTAAATTAACATTTCTGGAATAGACTGCACGATTCATGAGGCTTACTCTGAATTGTCCATTCAAAACGGTGAACCTCTGAGAATAACAAGTAAGTTTTTTTCTTCTGACCGTTTTGACTTCAATGTCATAATACGTTGTAATTTTTCAAATTGTAAACATTTCATGTACTGTTTCTGATAAGCTTTGAGCTGAACAAATCTAATTTTTTATGGAAATTGTTCATTACATCAAGTGGGTTCATGCCTTGTCTGGAGCGAACAAGAACACATAGTATTATCGCAAAAGAAATAAGATGCCTCTTGGCTTTAATCTTGAAAAAAAAACAAGATTATATGTAGGAGGAAACCGTCAGCAGGAAAAGAATTCCACAAGCTTCTGGGAAAGAAGTTACTGGAATAGGAAGCTGTATTACAATGAGGTAGCAAAACAGCGAATTGATGGAGACCACTAGACCAACGAGTCAAAAATGTTGACATAATTATGTTGTTTTGTTTATTTTAAGCGAAACGATTCATTAAATAATTTACACCGAAAGATTCTTGTTTTGAATTGATGTTTTAGAAAGAAAAAAAAAATTGCTTTTTGGAATCTAATTAAACGATTACGTACATATATATATATATATATATATATATATATATATATATATAATTTAATTATATTGGTACAAGAACAATTAGTTCAACATTCGTACCGTCGGTTTCAAGCACGGAAGGACTTAGCCATCCGACTCTCTTCAGCTTCTGTTGTCATCTGTTTCGCAAATGTAAAGTCACGTGTCACTCTCGTTTGGACGCGTTATTTGCTTTGAGTGTTATGTATGTTTGTTTAAATTTAGTGTAAGGAAGGTTTAATAAGGTTTGAAAAAAAGGGGAAGGGTGAAAAGTAACAGTTGAGATTCAAACCGGAGAAGATTTAAAGAGAGATATAACAAAAATATATAAAAAAACAAAAATAATATATATATATATATATATATATATATATATATATATATATATATATATATATTCAATTAAGCCTTTGTTAATCTTGAATTGATCTGTTTTCATTTTAATTTCAGTTTTTATTAGTATCCGCAATATTTAATTCCATGTTTAACGTTTTCAATTCAATTTTAACTTAAAGAGGCAGCTAATGGAACTTCTGATCAACACCATCATGGCGATCTATTCCAAACCCCGTGCCTACGCGGTTTCTCTTCTCGGATGACATCATAGTCAATGCATTCATTTCGTTATTTCCTCCATTAATGAGTCAGTATAAACCGATTAGAATCCTGTGTAGGACGTTAAGAGACGCCATCCCGAGAGCCATTAGTAAGTGAACGGAAAGGGGGGGGGGGGCGAAAAAGAGGCTTATCTCTGACGCGTAAATGTTTGTTGGAGAATTTCAGAGTAATGCGTAAATGTTGTTCTTCTTGTTCTGCTCAACCGCGTCGCTATTAGACTTTCAACACAGATTACGTGGTTAAGAATTTTGGAAGAGGATTTGGAAAACGTCTGAAGATTCGTGTCGGGCAATTCAGCGAGAAGAACTCTGCTCTGACAAGTTATGCTTGATTGATGAAGTTGTTAAGATGTTTCCGTTTGATGGATTCGTGGAAGTACCTGCCTAATAAGATTAAGCCGATTGAATGGTTTAGTACAACTATAACATGAAGAGAGAAACAGAAGAAAATTGATTTAAACTGAAGATTCCATTAGTTAAAAGAGATAACACGTTGGGATAATCTGTGCGTGTAGCGATATAAATGCTGTTTCGAACATAAGATTAACAGCGTAATACACACGGAAATTATAACGTTTTATTTATTTACCTCCCACAGCGGTAAGATGTGACACAAGGTCGGAAAGTGGAATTTGAAAAACCAGCGCCCGAGAATTTGAGTACTCTCGCCTACAAAAAAATGCCTGGGCAGCCCCGTCAGCATTCCCCGGTAGAGGCGCCTCAGGCAGTAAGCAATAAACTTACTCCTCCCCAAAGAGGGGAGGTAAAGCCTGGGAGGGTGGATTTCCTAGAACTGCACAGCACAAACCCTAAAACCGGCGGAATCAAGATCCGAAGGCTAAGGCGACACCGGTTTATAGGGTGTAGTATCAGTAGGAACATATACTACACTTTGATCTTGGCAAAAAGGCCAAGAAGTTACGAACGTAGCTATCTTAAGAATTACAAGACGACCAACTGACACTCGCTAATAGAAATCTTAAATCCATTTTGATAGGAAACGCGCCAATAAAAACGGCAAGTTTAACTGTCTATATAAATATATGAACGAAAGTGGTTTGTGTATGTGCGTCATGACATTAAATATGATACGAAATGTAGCAAAAATCAAAACGTAGTTATTCAAACCGCACGTTTTACTAATATATATATATATATATATATATATATATATATGTTATTATTATTATATTAGTGATTCAGGTAAAATGAACATCTACAGGATAAAAATTCAATTAGTTCAACATGGCTTAGAAAGAGTGCTCACTATGAGATAAAGCCTTTATATACATAACGATTTTTATTTATACAGACATGTACATAATCTGCGACACTGACATGTCTGTTATTGATCAACAGGTGTATGATATCATCAGGGAGAAAAGAATCTGATCCTTCCCTCAAATCATATTTGGAAATAATTAAGTGGAAAAGAGAAGAAAAAAAACGAAAATAAAAAATTGGAAAGTCACGTGGTCAGATTTGAAACCGTCGATTTTACCGGGTTCGTTCGGATAAACGAACGCCTTAAGAAATAGTAAAGATTTTAGATTTATTCAATAACGGTAAAATCAAAGGAAAAAGATGATTCACAGAAATACGTCATTGGCATCGTTTAACTATGTTCAACAATAAAGAATAATAAAACGCGCGTATATATATATATATATATATATATATATATGAATTTATTTTGGTACCGAAAAATTAGTACTACATTCGTACCGTCGGTTTCAAGCACAGAAGGACTTAGCCATCCGGCTCTCTTCAGCTTCTGTTCTCATCTGTTTCGGAAATGTGAAGTCACGTGTCACTCTTGTTTGGACGCGTTATTTGCTTAGAGTTTTATGCATGATTGTTTAAATTTTGTGTAAGGAAAGTTTAATAAAGTTTGAAAACAAGGAGAAGGATGAAAAATAATTGTAGCGATTAAAGTCACATATGGGTGTCTGTCTGTGTGTGTGGTATGTGTGTGTGTGTGTGGTATATATGGGTGTATGTGTGTATGGTATATATGTGTGTGTATGGTATATATGTGTGTGTGTGTATGGTATATATATGTATGTGTGTGGGTGTGTGTGTATGGTATATATGTGTATGGTATATATGGTATATATGTGTGTGTGTGTGTGTGTGTGTAGTATAGGTGTGTGTGTGTGTGGTATAGGTGTATGTGTGTGTGTGTATGGTATAGGTATGTTTGTGTGTGTATGGTATAGATATGTGTTCTGTGTTTGAAACATCTTGTATTCACGGCATTTCATTTCATTCATCCGCGTACATGAATATATATATATATATATATATATATATATGTGATTTTATGAAGGCTTACCAAAGCATTCCTTTCAGGACACCCATGATCACCATTAAAGATATTTTTTCTTACAAATACTATTTATTCAAATTAAATGTTTTTTCCTACACGTGTTTCACTACCAAGCAGTTACTTGCTTGGCAGATCATCAGGGAAATTAAATGTCACGTGTAGGAAAAAACATTTAATTTGAATAAATAGTATTTGTAAGAAAAAATATCTTTAATGGTGATCATGGGTGTCCTGAAAGGAATGCTTTGGTAAGCCTTCATAAAATCACATATAAATGCTCTGTACTCTGTAATCGAGATTTCCCTGATGATCTGCCAAGCAAGTAACTGCTTGGTAGTGAAACACGTGTAGGAAAAAACATTTAATTTGAATAAATAGTATTTGTAAGAAAAAATATCTTTAATGGTGATCATGGGTGTCCTGAAAGGAATGCTTTGGTAAGCCTTCATAAAATCATATATAAATGCTCTGTACTCTGTAATCGAGTATCATCGAGCTTGTTTTTTATTGAATCAACCCCGGTCTTCACTGAATGATCTATTTTATAAGTGAAAAATCTAAATCTATCTATCTATATATATATATATATATATATATATATATATATATATATATATATACGTATAAAGACCAACTATTAGCTTATGTATTTATATCGGTGTTGCGTCACGTTGAATTAAGAAAACTAAACACCGAATAGTAAAAAAACTGTTTGTAACCGAAGGGGAATTCAAACAGCAAATCATTTATCATAGGATGGTGTTGGTTAGAAAAGATGCGTGTTTCTCACTTGGTCGAGCCCTCTTTATCTCGGGCGGTGTGAGTTGGAACCCAACAGATAATACTCTATACACTGATACCATTCTCTACATTTCGAAACGTTATCGTGAAATCGTGTTTTCAAGTCTCAACTCTCGAATGAATTGAAAGTTTGTTGATAAGAACAATTAGGAGCTTAAACTAAATGAGCGACTCCGAAATTCTTGTTGTTATTTTTGTGTCGATGGTGTGTGTTGCATTGATTGGTTATCTCCGTTGCCAGGCAGCTGCACACCCAATGCACCTTATACGGGTGACTAATGACATTTAAGTCGACAAGAAAACATGAATGTGCTGATAATTTTGTTTGTTTATTACTATTCTTGTGGTGGGTGTAACCTATTTAAGAGCTGCCTGGTGATTATTGGATAGAACCAGCAATTGTACGCGAACGGAGAAAGCATATCAAACCAAATTCAATCAAATTCATTAGAAAAAAAAATAGCAAAATCCAAGCAGACATATAACAAGACAGAAGGTGTATTCATCTTAAGATTCTATTTATCTTCCTCCCACAAGGTAAGATGTGACACAAGGTCGGGAAAGTGGGAAAGAACCAGCGCTCGAGAATTTGAGCATTCTAGCTGTTTAAAAATTGCCTGGGCAGCCCCGTCGGCATTCCCCGGTAGGTGCGCCCCAGGCAGTAAGCAATGAACTTACTCCTCCCCAAAGAGGGGGGGACAAAGCCTGGGAGGGTGCATCTCCTAGAACTTCACAGGACCGACAACCAATAGACCGGCGTAAATCCAGACCCGAAGGGCCGGACGACACCGGTTTATTAGGCGGGGTAAAACCCCTGGTATACATCTTAAGAAATGTACTAAGATGGACGATTATTGCAACATCTAGGGTAGTGTCGCTCGCCGCAATCTTCCCTGTATTTACAGAGTGCAATCAGCTGAATCGCATACATTCACTGGTGAGGTCCACAGATACCGGAGAGTTTTCTACTCCAATAGCTTCTTTCTTCGTGTTGCCGACCTCTGGAACTTCTTCCCTGCTCCCTGTTTCCACGTCTGTACCGACATGCAGAAATTTACAACTAATGTAAACAAACATCTCGCTGCACAGCTCCCAAATTCTAGTAGCCCTTAACGTCTACAGTTGCGACCTGCCTTGTTTGGGGTGAACTATGTTAAAAAAAATGTATATTTAATTTCCGCTTGACCCTGTTTTACGGTAGAATCACGTCTCCTTTAAACTTCCGCGACTCAAGTAAGAACAATCATCGAAAGATCAGCGGTTATGTTGCACTGTTTGGCCGACCTCTGGAACTCTTTCCCTGCTCCCTGTTTCCACGTCTGTGCAGAGATTTAAAACTAATCTTAACAGGCATCTCGCTGCACAGCTTTCTACTAAGGATGACCCCCAAACTTACACCCTAATTCCCAGTAGCCGCCCTACGTCTACAGTTGCCGCCTTCCTTGTTTGGGGTGAACTATGTTAGAAAATGTATATTAAATTCCGCTTGATGCTGGTTTACGCTTGAATACCCCCCCCCCCCTTTACACTTTAGCGGCTCAAATTTAAAGGAGTTATTGAATGAATAGCGGTTATCTTGCACTGTTTGGCCGTCTGCAGGCTCACCACGCTTTCTGAAAACATGTTTCTACGGTGCAGCAAGTCGAACTGAAAAAGACGCTTTACGGCGATTAAGCCGAAATCGTCTCTTGTACAACTTTTCTAAGTTCCCATCAATTGGCGGCACTGGCGTGAAGTAGAGGTCGCGATACACATTGCAGTTGTTGCGAATAATATTAAAGTATAAATAATAAATACTCTCAACAAAAAAATTAAATTATCAAAGATTTTACCATGAAAATATACTGATTATTTCAATTTACGTCAGTGTCCAACAACTGCCCCGATAATCGCGAAACAGGTTCAACAAACTCAATGAATCTTATTAATTAGTAGAATATTCACCCGGCGTTTCTCATGTGGACACATATCGCTTGTCGGAAATAATTTCAAATATAGTCACTTTTTTTCGGAGGACGGGGGGCTTGAAAATAAAATTTAACACATTTCTATATGAGCTCAAATAATAAAAACTGTTAGCGTGTGGTGTTTAAAAAGAACTACTGATTACGGAGATATTGTTTTATTGGGTCGAACCCAATAAATTATTTTTTATATTAAAATACTAATTAAAACTTATTTAAATGTTTAAACCTTTTTAAATACACTCTTATCTTAGATATTCTTGTATTCTCTTTGTTTTATGAAAGGAAAACTATTGTTAGGTAATGCATTTCGTTTTTATTCTGTTCTAATATATTTCAGTTAGTTTTAAAGATGGCTGATCCGAGGGAAAATCGAAGGACATTTCAATAGTGTATTTAGATATTGTACCCCAATTAATACTTATCACAACTTATTTGGATGTTCTGTTAAGATAGTTATCATAATAATACACAGACACAGCAAATTAACTTCATATATATATATATATATATATTTCTCGCTTCTTTGAAACTTAGTAGAGCACTTTAGTGGTAGTACAAATACAGCGTGACGTCATTTGCTTTATAATGCATCATTCCTTAATATAAGTAGAATGTCTGTGCTGTCATCGCCGCTTTAAACGTGTTTAAACTACCATAGTTTATCAGCTGTTCAAATATTGGCCGCGAGATTTAAGACGTTGGATTTGAGTTGAAAAATACTTATAATCCAGGGTTTCGAATCGTGTGACCGGTAGTGAATAGTCATACTTCTACGCTGATGAGTCTCGATTGAAAAGAGACGAAACGTATACGTCCGTAGATAATAAACAATAACAAATATTTTTCATATTTGTCACTCCTTAATAATTAGTAGAGCACTTTAGTAGTAGTGCAAATACAGCGTGACGTCATTTGCTTTATAATGCATCATTCCTTAATATAAATAGAATGCATGTGCTGTCATCGCCGTTTAAAAGTGTTTAAACTACCATAGTTTCAATATTGTTCAAATATTGGCCGCGAGGTTTAAGACGTTGGATTTGAGTTGAAAAATACTTATAATCGTGTGACCGGTAGTGAATAGTAATACTTCTACGCTGATGAGTCTGTATTGAAAAAAGACGAAACGTATACGTCCGTAGATAATAAACAATAACAACTATGTTTCATATATATATATATATATATATATATATATATATATATATATATAATGAATCTTAAAAAAATGGTCTGTTGTAGTATTTAGATTCCAACTTTTATCGAGGAATCGTGTCTCTTTCTCGCTGAGTTTCAACCCAAATTAATCCAACAATTTTTTGGTGTGATCTTTTAAGGTTTATTTTGTAAATATTAATTTTGTTTCAGATTTTTTTAAATTTCTTTGTGTACATGATTACTTTGCGAATTCTCAATGCTCGAACGCTATCGTGGCAAATACATTTACCGCGGCAATATTTTTATATTCAAGACGCAATTATTATGAATTTCAATTTGTAATATATTTTGATTTTGATTTAAAATAAACTTTGTTTGATTTTATTTATTTGTTTGTTTCAAAACGAAATATAACCTCCTTTGACCTTACCACGGCGTGGAAACAAACTATTATTTTTGAACGCAAATTAATATTTATGTGAAAAAAAGCTGTAAAAATAAAAAAACAAATATTTGCAAAATAAAAATTACGCTTACGTTACTTATGAATGCAGATTATATATATATATATATATATATATATATATATATATATATATTTATATATATATATATATATATATATATTTATATATATATATTATAGATATATATATATATTTATATATATATATATTATAGATATATATATATATTTATATATATATATATTATAGATATATATATATATTTATATATATATATATTATAGATATATATATATATTTATATATATATATATTATAGATATATATATATATTTATATATATATATATTATAGATATATATATATTTATATATATATATATTATAGATATATATATATTTATATATATATATATTATAGATATATATATATTTATATATATATATATATTATAGATATATATATATTTATATATATATATATATTATAGATATATATATATTTATATATATATATATTATAGATATATATATATTTATATATATATATATTATAGATATATATATATTTATATATATATATATTATAGATATATATATATTTATATATATATATATTATAGATATATATATATATGTATATATATATTATAGATATATATATATGTATATATATATTATAGATATATATATATTTATATATATATTATAGATATATATATATTTATATATATATTATAGATATATATATATTTATATATATATATTATAGATATATATATATTTATATATATATTATAGATATATATATATTTATATATATATTATAGATATATATATATTTATATATATATTATAGATATATATATATTTATATATATATTATAGATATATATATATTTATATATATATTATAGATATATATATATTTATATATATATTATAGATATATATATATTTATATATATATTATAGATATATATATATTTATATATATATTATAGATATATATATATATTATATATTTATATATATTTATATATTTATAGATATATATATTATGTATATATTTATATATATATTTATATATTTAAAGATATATATATGTATGTATATATTTATATATTTAAAGATATATATATATGTATGTATATATTTGAAGATATGTATGTATATATTTGAAGATATATATGTATGTATGTATTTAAAGATATATATGTATGTATATATTTAAAGATATATATGTATGTATATATTTAAAGATATATATGTATGTATATATTTAAAGATATATATGTATGTATATATTTAAAGATATATATGTATGTATATATTTAAAGATATATATGTATGTATATATCTATAGATATATATGTATGTATATATTTATAGATATGTATGTATATATATAAACAGAAAAACCAGCTATTAACAAGATTAACTATACTATTAGTACTAATATACTCAAATGCCTATAAATATAAATTTAAATTAAACACAGTCCTTTATTTTCCCGCCTAAATAGAATATATATTAACTCCTAGGTCTATGCCTGGTTAACATTGCTCCACTGACGATGGACCTGGAAGGGTCCGAAAGCGCTTTGGAAAGCTATGGCAATTTTATCAGCCAGTTTCCGTCTGAAACTAAAAACCTAATCAGAAAACGGAAAGGATCTTAGAAAAAATAACCAGACACAAGATGTCCGTTATTTTTAATGATACTTGTATAAAAGAAAAGATGCTGCCAAGATACACATATTTCAGATATATATATGTATATATTTAAAGATATATATATATGTATGTATTTATATATTTATAGATATATATATATGTATTTATATATTTATAGATATATATATGTATTTATATATTTATAGATATATATGTATTTATATATTTATAGATATATATATGTATTTATATATTTATAGATATATATATATGTATTTATATATTTATAGATATATACATATGTATTTATATATTTATAGATATATACATATGTATTTATATATTTATAGATATATACATATGTATTTATATATTTATAGATATATACATATGTATTTATATATTTATAGATATATATATGTATTTATATATTTATAGATATATATATGTATTTATATATTTATAGATATATTTATGTATTTATAGATATATATATGTATTTATATATTTATAGATATATATATGTATTTATATATTTATAGATATATATATGTATTTATATATTTATAGATATATATATGTATTTATATATTTATAGATATATATATGTATTTATATATTTATAGATATATTTATGTATTTATAGATATATATATGTATTTATGTATTTATAGATATATATATGTATTTATATATTTATAGATATATATATGTATTTATAAATTTATAGATATGTATATGTATTTATATATTTATAGATATGTATATGTATTTATATATTAATAGATATGTATATGTATTTATAGATATGTATATGTATTTATAGATATGTATATGTATTTATAGATATGTATATGTATTTATAGATATATATGTATTTATATATATATATGTATTTATATATATATATGTATTTATATATATATATGTATTTATATATATATATATATATATATGTATTTATATTTATATATATATATATATGTATTTATATTTATATATATATATATGTATTTATATTTATATATATTTATATATGTATTTATATGTATATACGTATTTATAGATATATGTATGTATATATAGGCCTGAGCAGCCCCGTCGCTATTGCGATTAGCAATGAACTAAACTCTTATTAAAGAAGAGGTAAAGCCTGGGAGGGAAACTGAACAGAACCATACCTCAGCCGGACTACAACAAAAAATTACCTGTCAGACTGATGTTTAGGGTGTATCTCCGACTCGTAAGAACACACTTTATCAGACTGTACCAAAAATGTTAAATGTAGGAGTGCTTAGTATTTCACAAATGCGGGTTTAATTTAAACACGAAAAGAACAAACTAAACAAAAACATGAAAAAAAAGACAAAAACTGACTAAGTAAAAAGAAAAGAATCTGAATAAAATCACAAAAAAGCATGAAGAAAAACTTAAGTGAATGAGAGAAAGACTAAGATCGAAACTAATAAACAAAATACCACATACGTAAAAAATGAAATAAAAAAGACAACATTTCTTCGAGTAATTGTAGCGTAAAGAACATACTGTTAAAAAAACTAAAATAAAGTATTTAAATATCAATATAAAAAAACAGAGACATGTTTAGTATTCGTGGGTTGTAGCTCATTTTATGTCAAAATGCAAACGTAATATTTTCTGGTGTTGCTCTAGGTGAAGCGTTCTCGAGTGGAATCTAATTTTAATCATGGCGTCGGCGGCGGTCATTTCGCGGCTGCGTTGAATTCGCGTGGGTTTACTGCCAGAGAAATGTCAAAATTTAAATGGAAAAAAGAGAAAATGTGAAAAAAATCGCAACACGTAAAAAAAATAAATAAACACGTCAAGACATAACTAATGAATGAATGAAATAGTAAGAGAAAAAAAGGACGAGAAATATACGTAACAAAAATACGAAATTAAGAAATGCGTAAAGAAAAAGGAACGATATGAAGAAAACGATAGATTGTTAGAATCAGGTCGCGTTCCCGAAAAAACATGACTAAATTGTGAAAGAAAGAAAGAAAACAATGAACGAAAAAATGAAATACGTAAAGAAGAAAAAAACAAACAAATGCATTAAAAAACAAAAAACATGTTGTCGTTTTCTTACAGTATAGTACGTAGTGTTTAGTAAGACAATAAACGTAGCGTTTAGTAAGACAATAAACGTAGTGTGTAGTAAGACAATAAACGTAGTGTGTAGTAAGACAATAAGCGTAGTGTTTAGTAAGACAATAAACATGGTGTTTAGTAAGACAATAAACGTAGTGTTTAGTAAGACAATAAACGTAGTGTTTAGTAAGACAATAAACGTAGTTTTTAGTACAACAATAAGCGTAGTGTGTAGTAAGATAATAATCATAGTGCGTAGTGTTTAGTAAGATAATGATCACAGTGCGTAGTGTTTAGTAAGATAATAATCACAGTGCGTAGTGTTTAGTAAGATAATAACTACAGTGCGTAGTGTTTAGTAAGATAATAATCACAGTGCGTAGTGTTTAGTAAGATAATAATCACAGTGCGTAGTGTTTAGTAAGATAATAATCACAGTGCGTAGTGTTTAGTAAGATAATAATCACAGTGCGTAGTGTTTAGTAAGATAATAATCACAGTGCGTAGTGTTTAGTAAGATAATGATCACAGTGCGTAGTGTTTAGTAAGATAATGATCACAGTGCGTAGTGTTTAGTAAGATAATGATCACAGTGCGTAGTGTTTAGTAAGATAATGATCACAGTGCGTAGTGTTTAGTAAGATTATCATCACAGTGCGTAGTGTTTGGTAAGATAATAATCACAGTGCGTAGTGTTTGGTAAGATAATAATCACAGTGCGTAGTGTTTAGTAAGATAATACTCACAGTGCGTAGTGTTTAGTAAGATAATAATCACAGTGCGTAGTGTTTAGTAAGATAATAATCACAGTGCGTAGTGTTTAGTAAGATAATGATCACAGTGCGTAGTGTTTAGTAAGATAATGATCACAGTGCGTAGTGTTTAGTAAGATAATGATCACAGTGCGTAGTGTTTAGTAAGATAATGATCACAGTGCGTAGTGTTTAGTAAGATTATCATCACAGTGCGTAGTGTTTGGTAAGATAATAATCACAGTGCGTAGTGTTTGGTAAGATAATAATCACAGTGCGTAGTGTTTAGTAAGATAATACTCACAGTGCGTAGTGTTTAGTAAGATAATAATCACAGTGCGTAGTGTTTAGTAAGATAATAATCACAGTGCGTAGTGTTTAGTAAGATAATAATCACAGTGCGTAGTGTTTAGTAAGATAATAATCACAGTGCGTAGTGTTTAGTAAGATAATAATCACAGTGCGTAGTGTTTAGTAAGATAATAATCACAGTGCGTAGTGTTTAGTAAGATAATAATCACAGTGCGTAGTGTTTAGTAAGATAATACTCACAGTGCGTAGTGTTTAGTAAGATAATACTCACAGTGCGTAGTGTTTAGTAAGATAATACTCACAGTGCGTAGTGTTTAGTAAGATAATGATCACAGTGCGTAGTGTTTAGTAAGATAATGATCGCAGTGCGTAGTGTTTAGTAAGATAATAATCACAGTGCGTAGTGTTTAGTAAGATAATAATCACAGTGCGTAGTGTTTAGTAAGATAATACGTATAGTGCGTAGGGTTTAGTAAGATAATAATCACAGTGCGTAGTGTTTAGTAAGATAATTATCACAGTGCGTAGTGTTTAGTAAGATAATAATCACAGTGCGTAGTGTTTAGTAAGATAATACGCATAATGCGTAGTGTTTAGTAAGATAATAATCACAGTGCGTAGTGTTTAGTAAGATAATAATCACAGTGCGTAGTGTTTAGTAAGATAATAATCACAGTGCGTAGTGTTTAGTAAGATAATCATCACAGTGCGTAGTGTTTAGTAAGATAATAATCATAGTGCGTAGTGTTTAGTAAGATAATAATCACAGTGCGTAGTGTTTAGTAAGATAATAATCACAGTGCGTAGTGTTTAGTAAGATAATAATCACAGTGCGTAGTGTTTAGTAAGATAATAATCACAGTGCGTAGTGTTTAGTAAGATACTAATCAGAGTGCGTAGTGTTTAGTAAGATACTAATCAGAGTGCGTAGTGTTTAGTAAGATACTAATCAGAGTGCGTAGTGTTTAGTAAGATACTAATCAGAGTGCGTAGTGTTTAGTAAGATACTAATCAGAGTGCGTAGTGTTTAGTAAGATACTAATCAGAGTGCGTAGTGTTTAGTAAGATACTAATCAGAGTGCGTAGTGTTTAGTAAGATACTAATCAGAGTGCGTAGTGTTTAGTAAGATACTAATCAGAGTGCGTAGTGTTTAGTAAGATACTAATCAGAGTGCGTAGTGTTTAGTAAGATAATAACCAGAGTGCGTAGTGTTTAGTAAGATAATAATCAGAGTGCGTAGTGTTTAGTAAGATAATAATCAGAGTGCGTAGTGTTTAGTAAGATAATAATCATAGTGCGTAGTGTTTAGTAAGATAATAATCATAGTGCGTAGTGTTTAGTAAGATAATGATCACAGTTCCTAGTGTTTAGTAAGATAATGATCACAGTTCCTAGTGTTTAGTAAGATAATGATCACAGTTCCTAGTGTTTAGTAAGATAATAATCACAGTTCGTAGTGTTTAGTAAGATAATAATCACAGTGTGTAGTGTTTAGTAAGATAATACGCATAGTGCGTAGTGTTTTAAAAGTTTAATTTTGATACAGTGATAAAGGAATTTCGTCGTAAACACCGTTATGTACAAGACCATGTAAACAACATCGATGCCAACATAGACAAATTCAATAATTGTCAATTAAATATTTACTTACCAACATAATGTTTCGATCCAGGATGGTCTGATTTGTGTCATATTCTTCAAGATTTCAAAACAATCATCATTTTACAAAAATAAAAGTAATAGAATTAAAAAATACACTAAATCGTATGATTGAGCTGGAAAGTTCATCAAACATTTAGTTATTGCTCAGGTGTGGGCTGAGATTTTTGTTAGCCATTTTATATTACAATAATAGTTTACCAATAATATTAATTATAGCATAGTTATTATTACGTGTACGTATTTAAATGTAATATTTTATTCATTTATTTGTTTATTATATTATAATAAGAAATCTTGTCCTTGTTAGAGAGCATTGTTTATATGGTAATATTAATTATTGAAAATAATAATGAGAAATTAGAACGCCATACAATGCATTTTAGTTTTATTAACTGCTTTTTTTTTCCAATTTAATTTTCGAAGATATACGTCATCATCAGAATTTCTGAATTTCAAAATAAAGATATATAAAATACCTTTTTTTATTTTTTTTATTTTTTTTTTTAGTCCTCATCTCATTTTCGGTGTTGTCACATCGGTGTTTATGAAACGAATATGGATAAGTGTCTCTTTTGGACTGCACGTGGCGGTGCAAATTGTAATAAGAAATGCTGTCCTTGTTAGAAAGCATTGTTTACATGCTAATATTAATTATTAAAAACAATAGTGAGCAATTATTTGCCGAGTGTATATGGCGACTGCTTGCAGATTCTGGGCAGACTGTGAACCAGGTTCGCGCCTCCAGACCGTCTGAAATTGTTACTTTTCTTTGAAACGCTAGGTATTAATAATTTAACATTTGTTTATAAATATTTTTTAATTAGTACTCCTATAGGTTGTTATGGTTTTCATAATTGTTATTTAAAAGTTACTATTTACTTAGATACATAGACTGGTGTCGGTGTTATATTTCGTAAAGTCCTGCACGAACGTCAGGTCGAAAGCGTTTGTTCATATCAATAGGCACACCTGCATGTTATTATGTTTTTCCAGTTCATTTCACATGTAGAAACACCCGACTACGTAGAATACTTCAGCTCGTACGAAATATGTATCTTCAGGCTGCCTAAAAGCAGAGCACACGAAGCAAAAAAAAATTGACGATATTCTTTAGTCAGAAATATCGCCGAGCGAACAACACTTAGCTCGACTTAAAATAAAATCTCCAAATATAACCGAAAGAATAACATCAAGTAACAAATCAATTAATCGCCGCCAATTATATTTTGGTTCAGTAGCGTTTCGAATTGTTCATTTCGTGTCTTCCAATTCGTTGCTCGTTTCTATTTATAAATATTCATCCATGAGACGCCATTTTGTTTCACTGCTTGAAGGAACCGGATGACAGCCAGATTAAAATATCCCCATGATCAATAATGCTTTCGGTTGCCCGGATATTCTTTGAAACATGGAACCATTTCAAAAACGCGAATAAATGATTGGTTGGGCAATTAGAAATGCATTTCGAAGCATGCAGATGTAAGAATATATACATATATATATATATATATATGTATGTATATAGTTTTAAATAGAATAGTGTGCCCACGGTTGGCAAGAGAACGTTGGCTTGAGAATACAGAAATGGGAACTCATAAAAAAGAGTAATGCACAAGGAGACAGTAAAGATGACAGTGAATGAGCTATTACACTTAACCTCAAATTGTTGTCAACGTTACACAATAAACTATCACAAGTATACTAACCGGGAAAATTTTGTAACATTCATGCCATACTATATTGTGTGGTGTTCTTATAAACATACACAAGTTCGTTAACTTATGAATATACGACTAGTTGCGTCTTTTATTTCTGAGGGGGAAATAGAGAGACGACAAGTGAATCTAATTATAGTGTGGGCTGGGTTATTTCCTTTATCTCAACAGGTAAACCGCCTTGCATTTATTTTAGTACATGACTAAACATGAATGTCTACATCGAACTACAATTATATACTAAAATTATCCTGATCGACTGTTCAAATGTTCATGAAAAAATTATATTCACATTTTGTCAACTTACGACGAACACCTACTTTGTTTTAAAAGAGAAATAACTCCTTAGTTGCCTCACTATTTTCAATCAATTGCCGGGGGGGGGGGGAACATTTAGAAAAACAATAGTTAGAAAGATCTACTTGTACAATGTACCCCCCCCCCCACGTATATTTTTACTTTTGCGAAAATATATGCACACTTTATTCCGAAAATTAACAAAAAATATAAAAAGCAACAATAACCGTATACACAAATGTTTATAAATTTAAAAGGAATCAGAATCTGTAATTTAGAACAGCATCGGGGGGGGGGGAATATTGGAATCGTCCCATCACTAGTATGCCTCCCCCACCTTATAGTTAGAATATCAGGGTGATAGTCATAATAAGGTTAAGCAAAGTGTTGTTTTTTTTTGGTTTTTTTTCCTCTTTTGCTATTATAATTCGAAGAACCCCATCACCTACATCAGTACAACATCACTAAATTAATTAAAGCAATGACATATTTATATTTGTATACTTTCTGTTTAATGCTCACAATTAATAGGCATTGTGTTACTACTCAACCACGAAACCTTACCTTGAACCCGGTGAACCTTAAACTTAACCCCCGTCCGGAGACATGGTTGTATTAGTAACAGGTCAGATACTATACCTCCTCAAATGAGGAGGCAATGCCTGGGAAATATGTATTATGGCAACGAAAACGATACTTCGGAAGAACTTTAGACTCATCCAAGGAAGAGGTGATACATGTTAGGATTGTCTCATGCGACTAGAACATATACTGCATCCTCTGAAATAAGAGGGTAATCTCTAGGTGAAGTCTAATGTCAACAGGACAGATACTGAAACTCCACTTCAAATAAGAAGGCAATGACTGGGAGGATAGTATCCTGACGAACGTACATGTACTAAAATGCTACCAAAAAGAAGAGCTACTGCCTTGGAGAATGGTATTATA
The DNA here is from genome assembly GCA_963556195.1 of Sepiola atlantica. Classification (NCBI taxonomy): domain Eukaryota; kingdom Metazoa; phylum Mollusca; class Cephalopoda; order Sepiida; family Sepiolidae; genus Sepiola; species Sepiola atlantica. The sequence goes on along the minus strand of OY744536.1, from coordinate 91,800,329 downwards.
ACACACGAATAATAGGGTTTGCAGCTTTGCAAGCATTGACAAGTGAATAATTGTCGTTGTTCAATTTATCGTTGTTGGCAAAAATGTGTTCGGTTTCCATCCATGTTAGTTTCATACGATTACAAACGACCTTCCGCCACGTGTTTAACTGCACATTTATTTTAATTTACCTATCAATCATATTTATTTAGTTCACGTCTTTCATATTACTCATTCTTACTTTTCATCCTCTGTGCATTAATGTAATTTATAAAAACGGCGCCACCTTATTTACATTTCAATTATATTCGATATATGAAACAGAGTCGACAATGGAAATCTTTATTCTCAATTAAAAAGACAACACAATAATCTATGTTCACTCGTGTTGAACACATCATGCACATGCTTACTCATTCATTGCCGTATAACTTTCTTTGACACTTTCAATTACGCATGAATTTCCTATAAAAATCGAATTCAAAACACGTTAGATTCTTCATTCTTTAAATTTTTGTACCTGAAAAATTATAGCGGGAAATTAAGGTTGTACTTCAATAAATAACGTTTAATTTCAAATGTTATTGAAGTTTGAAGATTTCAGAATTGTTTGTGACGACATTTTGTATTTTTACATTTCATCACCTGTTGTGTGAGATTCATCTGAATTTATATATAGCTACATTTAAGAAAATATTACTAAATATGACTTAGTTTTTTCATGCAATTTTGTTTTACATTTTTCCCAATAGTCTATTTAGTTTTTCTGTCAGGGTAGTGTATATGAATTCCATGGGTTTCTTGTTTATTATTATTTTCGCGAGTACTTTCGATTTGATTCATCGAATTTTAATAAGACAGGGTTTGTCTTAGTGTGTTTACAATAATTGTTTAGTCATGACTGGCTGCCTTCTGAATACAGATATATTTTTTAATAGCACGGAAACCATAAACGAAATGAAACGATTACAAAATATTGAAGCCATTAAGATTAGAACTAGTCATCCCACAATAAACAGATTAATTACTAGCTCGGAAATTGTAAACTGTCTAACATATTGAGATCAAAAAATTATTCGTCCGGAAACCAGATTATGTTTTAATCTTGTATACGCATTGCACGTAGTCATGTTCCTCTGCATCTTCTCAGCACTATAGACGTTCATTTGAAAGAAGTGAATACTTACCGTTAGAAACATAACAGTCTAAAGGAAGACTAACCCCGCATGATGTTGCTTTGATGAATCGAATCGAAAGTACTCGTGAAAAAAGAAAGAAAGAAAAAAGTAATGCTTATATATAGTTTAGCGTAAAAACTTATAGCACTGTCAAAATTAAATATTTTTTGTACAATTTCTTAAGGAGAAGACTTTTTGAACCACACTGAATCATATTCAATAAAAAAAACTGTTTATGAAAATATTTTTTTATGACAATTTTTTTATTTCCTGATTTTTAAAATTCATTTTCCCGACAAAAAAAGCATTTACGACAAAGACTTTATAATTTTGGATGGACTGTAAACGAAAGTTGAGATGCCAGTGCGGAACGAGTGAAGCCTTGTTCCCCATCTTATCTATACGAGCACGCCTGGCGATGACGCATTCGTGGTACGGATGTATTAGCGGTATTCATAGGAACTATCTGGGAAGAATATTCAATGTAAAACTGTAATATGTTATTAAATATATGTTTTCTGGTTCATATAAGTGCTTATCTTAGAAAAAAAAATTGGTAAAGAAAAAAGTTTGTTTCTGTTAGGAAAAACTTTTTGCAATAAATTTCTTGCAAGGACTATGATTCAGTATTGTTCAAAAAAAAAAATTGTGCCAGTGCTATGAGTTTTTTCACGTTAAAGTTTATTTTAGTCAAAAGCTGGAAGCTATATTTTATTTCAGCGTTAATATTGCATAACAACAAGTATAAACTATCTCTCAAATATTATCTTTACTAGCGCGGCCTGTACCCCGGCGTACCCCAAACGCAAATATTCCCGGCCTCAACGTTGAACTATTGGATTACATTCTACGTATGCTTGTCCAACACGATAGAAGACGACATGAAGTTAATATAAACATGTTTTTATTGTGGGGAGGATTGCAACGCGGACTTATGGGGAGAGTGTAATTATCACTCGGGAGAATTAAATACATAAAATGATTTTACTAAACTTTTTTGTTTTCTTGCTGGTTATCCGGCACGTTCCAAAATGTAAATGTAAAACCGTTTCGATCGGAAGGAGAGAAACCCGGAAGATTAAGGTTAGGGTTAATCGGAAACATATACTTTTTTTTCTTAAAGATACGTATGGCCTTAAAAAGGCAGTGTTAGAACAAGTAAAAACAAACAGAAAATACAAAATAAAGATAATTCAAACATGGAACAGTTGATTTTACTTTATTTATGAGATCAATAACATGACATAAATCATGTTTTTTTGTAAAAATATAAATAGTTTGAAAATAAGGTCGACATTAATTTAACTCTGAATTCATAACGACTTTAATCATCACCATCATCACCATCATCACCATCACCATCATCAGCATCACCACCATCATCACCATCACCACCACCATCACCATCACCATCATCACCATCACCATCACCACCATCATAATCACAACCATCATCATCACCACCACCATCATCACTACACCATCATCACTATCACCATCACCACCACCATCATCACGATCACCATCATGATCATCATCGTCATGATGCTCATGATGATCATGATCTTCTTCTTTGTCGCCGATTTTGTTTACTGTCACTTAATCTCAATATATCCTCAATCACACCAGACATGTCTTTATAGGTAGCTTATGTCCTCTGCTAATTGCTCGACGTATATTGTGCGCTCTCCATACTGCATTACATTACTTTTCTGACACCCACAAAAGAACATCGCTTAAATCCTTCCACCAGTGGCCAGAAAATCTGGTTCTTCGCTCTCTGGTCAAGGCTGCCATCTGATGAAGCTTTCCATAGAGCTGCTCCCTTGTGGGGTACTGGCGCCAGCTAATGTTAAGGGCAGATCTTAGCATTCTGCTGCCCACGCTGTCAATTCTCTTTTGAAATCATTTCTAAAAGTGCAAGTGCTCGGTCTATATGTGCCGTTCAACTAGTAAATTATCAGATGCATGGCATAAATAACATGAAATAATATGCTCTGAAAAAAAACAAATTCAATGACGAACACGTTGCGATAAAACAATGCTATAGTTTTCTTCAAGTCTAGCAAAATCATTGAACGACGTATAATTCTAGAGAAAATACATTCTCCCTTTTCATTGAACGACGTATAATTCTAGAGAAAATACATTCTCCCTTTTCATTGAACGACGTATAATTCTAGAGAAAATACATTCTCCCTTTTCATTGAACGACATATAATTCTGAAGAAAATGACATTATCCCTTTTCATTGAACGACATATAATTCTAGAGAAAATGGCATTATCCCTTATCATTTAACGACGTATAATTCTAGAGAAAATACATTCTCCCTTTTCATTGAACGACATATAATTCTGAAGAAAATGACATTATCCCTTTTCATTGAACGACATATAATTCTAGAGAAAATGGCATTATCCCTTATCATTTAACGACGTATAATTCTAGAGAAAATGGCATTATCCCTTTTCATGATACGACGTATAATTCTGGAGAAAATGGCATTATCCCTTATCATTGTACGATGTATAATTCTGAAGAAAATGGCATTATCCCTTATCATTGTACGATGTATAATTCTGAAGAAAATGGCATTATCCCTTTTCATGATACGACGTATAATTCTGGAGAAAATGGCATTATCCCTTTTCATTCATGTTTTGTTTGTTGTATTTTATGAATATTTTTTATACAAAAATGATTTGTATGTGTGTCTACTGTTATTAACACTTGCTTTTTGTATTTTTTCTCTTTTTAGGTAAGTACAGTTTTTATCAACGGTATTTATAATAACATTAGAAAAACATTTCTACTTGTCACGTGAGTATATCTTTTGCTTATATAAAGTCGCATATGCCTATATAGTAATACAACTCTTAAATGCATGCTTGCTTTCTACACTTAACATGTATTATATGATGTCAAAATGAGCGATTGAGACCATAAGTAGTGGTAGAATAACGAGAATGTCGATGTAGTGGGAGGAGAGGATAGATGCAGTAGTACTCGTAGCAGCAGCAGTTTACGTTTACTATTTATATTAATAAATGATATAAATAAAGAGGAAAATACGGTAATAGTTTCAGCAAGAGAATCAACGTAAGAAAAGGTGAAGAATATAGCTATGAAAATAAATGAATGTAAAACAAAGATAAATTCAAAATTACAGAAATGTATTAACAGTGTAAGAAGCATAAATATACTAGCAGATTCCTAAATGATTTAGTCGGTCAACATCGTATTATGATTTTTCCAACAGGATACAATTTATTTAGCTGATGCGGGACAAAATTAAAATGGGACAGACGGTCGCCTGTCGTCCTTTTGACCTATTCTCGAAACAAGTTTTAATCACCAAAATACCACACTCACTTTATAGGTAACACCTACTTAACATTATTCCCAATGGTTCGACGTTCTTAATTTACAAAAAATGTATGTACACATTCATCGGTTAGGAGTGGGGATGTTTAAACACAAAAGAGATTGCTGAAAAATAAAACGCTTCGGGTGGTGGTTCGTATGACCCCCTCAAATCTATCTAGGTATTAGCTGCTGACTGTTTACGGGTTGGTTTAAGAGCCGAAAACAAGCAAGACAATTTCTATGTGGGATAAAAAAGATGAGGCCTGTTCGTACAAATGACTGGGAGATTTACCAACTGGAAAGGCGTCATGCCTAGGCAGTGAACACGTACTAAAACCCGGTTCGTCTAAACACGCATAAACTAACAATGTGTAGCCATCTACCTTTAAATAGTGAAATAGTGCAATCTTTTTTGTCACATCTAATTTTGACCTTAAGCTGATGTTTAAAGTGCTAAATCGGATCGTAAAATACGTTCTCAACAATCAGCCCGACAGAAACCGGCCATGTCGGTTGCCGCTTATTCTGGCGGACTGGTATATGTCCCGGGTAGTCCTAGGGGGTTAATCCTAATTGGCATTGCATTTCCTCTTTGGTAAGGAGTTAATTAATCGGTAACTGCTTAAGGCAAACAAACCATGCGATGACCACGTCAATGTCCATGTTCTTTTATCATATTACATATTACTGCCGGCAATATTCTTTAGTATTTCGAGTAATCTTTCTTTGTACTATTTTTATATTTTTCTTTTTGCTCTGAGTTCGTCATCCTACTAGATGCCAGCCATGCACTTGCTATTTCAAAAAATATTTTCATTATTCTAAAGGCCCTTTAACAAGCAATTTTCTGAGTCTCTCTTGCACTTGAGTCATCGGGTATATTCGCCAGGTTTTTTTTAATTATTTTTTTATGATAACTGGAATTATGGAGATCCTACAAAGATTCCACTTTCTTTTAATGTCTTACATTAGAACTTGGTATTTAGTTATATTTTTCCTCTCGGCTTTTTTTAAGCTATCATCATTATGAACACTGACATAAACTAGAGTTGCTACTTTCTCTCTCTTGTCTCATATAACTGTCGGGTTTCACAGCCGTAAGACTGGTGCTACCAGATCAGTCTGTCTTAAGATATCGGCTTTCTGACCCAAAATGCACCAAACATTGATGTTTAATTGTTTTTCTATTTGCAAAACACCCAAATAAATAACAGTTTTCCTCACTCTCCTTCTATCTCTCCTCCTTCTTCTTCTTTCCCTTCTTTCCCCCTTTCACTCAACCAAACATCATGAATAATACGTGAAAATATAAAGAACTTGAAGCATGAAATATTTTACGAAAATGGCCGGATTTGAGATTAAATAACCCGAAAAGGGTTTATATGCCGTAAAAAAGAACGACACCAGCTGTAGGAATTACATAGTCATAGTGCGTGATGGGTGGTGTATGACTTATTAATGAATTACTTCGTGTGTGTTGTATTACGGCTATATCATGTTCTTAAACCGGTCGGGTTTTGATCAGCGTTATGATACAAGGCTTAGATAAGATGATACAAGGCTGAGATATTTAGGTAAGATACTAAGATAATAGGATACATAAATAATACATAGATAGATAATACATACTGAGATAATATGATACAAGGCTTATCATACATAGATAACACATACATAGATAACACATACAAAGATAACACATACATAGATAACACATACATAGATAACACATACTGAGATAACACATACTGAGATAACACATACTGAGATAACACATACTGAGATAACACATACTGAGATAACACATACTGAGATAACACATACTGAGATAACACATACTGAGATAATACATACTGAGATAATACATACTGAGATAATACATACTGAGATAATACATACTGAGATAATACATACTGAGATAATACATACTGAGATAATACATACTGAGATAATACATACTGAGATAATACATACTGAGATAATACATACTGAGATAATATGATACAAGGCTTATACATAGATAATACATACATAGATAATGCATGCATAGATAATACATGCATAGATAATACATGCATAGATAATACATGCATAGATAATACATACATAGATAATACATACATAGATACTACATACATAGATACTACATACATAGATACTACATACATAGATACTACATACATAGATAATGCATACATAGATAATGCATGCATAGATAATACATACATAGATAATACATACATAGATAATACATACTGGGATAATATGATACAAGGCTTAGATACTTAGATACATTGCCGTTTGGGAATACAAGGCATTGCTACTTTGGATGTGAAATTGTCTCTATAGACAATTGCTTTCATATCCTTAAACATATATCCATCTATTCGCCCCAAACCTGTCATTGTGTTAAGGAGTAGAACAGACTCAAGTCTGGATAGAACAGATGTTGTAGAAGTTAACCGTCGAAATTTCAACAGTCGTTCTCTGCTTATTACAACATAACTCTTAGTCGTCTTGGACATGATCTTCTACCTGGACGTAAGAAATATTCGGTCAGAAATGCTTTGGTAAGATGTTGCACAACTCTTCAATTGCTACAAACTTCTTATTGTACATGTTGTAATGATAGTTGTAATAATCGAAATCTGACTAAAATTTAGTTTTTTCCATGTCGTACATAAGACCTATGCATTTAGTTATCTCTCCCAGCACTGTTTAAGCTAGAATTATTACGGATACTGACTTCAACAAGGGTTGCTACTTTGCCCCTTTTGTCCGATATAACCATGCCAGGTTTAACAGCTCTTTTCACTATGTACGTAGCTGTAAGTATTGCATAAAATGAATAGTTATGAAAAAGTTAAGTGTTGTGAAGTTGTTCCACAGTAAATAATAAATAAAGGAAGTCAAGTCGAGGGTTGGTTTAACAAGTGTATTAACAAAGTAAGAAAGTGACTAGCTCTTGGCTAGACAGTTACAAGACTGTGCTTTGGCTTCAGTGTCTCTGTGACTCTCACTATTTATAGTGACAACCGGTGTAGTTTCTCCTGCGTAAGAACGGCCGGTGTAACATTAAGTATAGGTCTAAGCAAGTTTATCGATGAGCTTATATACCGTTTCTGTTTCTTGATAAGTCGTGTGACATAAATTATTTTTATTAAGATTATTAGATGTTACATATATTCAGGAGACGACCGTGATGAACATTTACAAGTGATGTTATATTGTACAGCTAATAATACTATTCCATACTGGAAGTAAACATTAACCGTCAAGATAAAATGAAACGACGATCAAGTCGTTGGAGAAGACATATCGTAATTAGTTTCTATGGAATGAATAGCGTTGCAGCTGTGGGTAAACAACACGTAAACTAAAGAAAGATATACCAAGAACAACCCCATCTTAGATGAAACACGTGGCCTTCTACGTAGAATGAATGAATATCAGTTACTCCGCCCACTCATAAAAAAATACAACGCCAAGAATAAATTACAGAATTCCGTTCTTTATATATCAGTTAGCTACGTATTTACTTAGATGAAATGTGTGATAGATTTACGAGGAGTACCTGACTACCGATCTTCGTGTCAGTTAGCGGCAGCATATATTCTGGACAGATAGTAAATATGAGGCTGATTATCTCATGTATTTATGAGAGTACGCGTGACACAGCAACGGATTCCTCATCGGGAGTTCCTTTGTTGAAATAAGACGCGGAATCCCACACAGAATAGTAAGGTATAAGCAACCCAGTGATAAATGTTAATTACACTGTTATAGGCAATCTGCTGCCCAAGGCAATTAATGATTTAAGAGTAATTTACTCCTCTCCAGGAGTTAGGCACAAGGCCAGTTTTTATCCTACTCCCACAAGTAAGATGTGACCCAAGCTCGGGTCGGAAAGTGGGGGTTGAAAAGCCAGCGCCCGAGAGGTGAGCACTCTGACCATCAAAAATTGCCTGGGCAGCCCCGTCGGCATTCCCCGGTAGGGGCGCCTCAAGCAGTAAGCAATTAACTTACTCCTCTCCAAAGAGGGGAGGCAAAGCCTGGGAGGGTGGACCTCCTAGAACTGCACAGGACAATCCCATAGACCGGCGTAAATAAAGCCCCGAAGGCCAAGACAATACCAGTCTATAGGGTGCAGTATCCATCGGAACAGATACTACACTTTGATCTCGACCAAAAGGCCGAATTAATGATTTAAGATTTATTTATTTTTTTTTTTTTTTTAATGATTTAAGATTAAAAGCTTTCTCGTTCCCCATAATACAATGACTTTCATAAGGGGAAGTATGTACGGTTTGCTTCGATCAGAAACAAATGAATTACACTCATACTCCTCTCTATAAAGTCTATATTTGCTCCCAGTTTCCTTAAAATATTTTTAGTCGATGTTGAATCCATTAGTACATTTATTTTCAGGAGGGTTGTTTTGCTACCTTTGCATAAAACTAAGTTAATAATATAACCCACATTGCTCACCGTTACGCGTATAAGTTATCTCCGAAATTCATAATTATCGATTAATTAGTTTAAGAGTTATATATATATATATAGAGAGAAAAGAGTGTAGTGCAGTATCAGTGCAGTTCCAACGAGAGAAAAGTATATATGTAAAGGAGCATAGCTACTGACATTTGTAAAAACATTTTTCACCATTTATTTATTATTGTGTTATTTTATTATTTATAATTTTATATGATGCGTTTCAAGTGTGGTGCGCTCTCGTCAGATATATATATATATATATATATTCTCTTTCTTTCTTTTTTATTTTTCTTATCTTTTTGCTGGAGATGGGGCATCCTACCGGATGCCAGACATTCACCGGCTATTTCAGACACTCCAGCCTAGAGATCGTTTGAAGACGCTAGCCGTCCCTTTAAGTGCAGTTGTTTGTATTTCTCTTGCACTCGGTTCACCGGGTATACTCGCCAGATAGCTCTTGACATTCTTTTTCATTAGTCCTGTTGCTCCTATAATTACTAGTATGATGGAGATTTTCCTAAGATTTCAGTTTCTTTTCATGTCGTACATAAGACATTGGTATTACGTAATCTTTTCCCTTTCTGCTCTGTGTTTACATATATATATATATATATATATATATATATATATATATATATATATATATATATATATATATATATATTATATATATATATAATGAATATGGAAACGTATACTTATCTAACTTAATATAAATATAGATATTTTTCTTTTTTCAATAAAAATTGCGACATTGTCGTCTGCTTCTGTCGTTTTTAGCAAATATAACCTGTACGTTTTTGTTCTTATTTTACAAATAGTATATAACGGTTTACTTTAAATAAGGTTTTAAATCCTATTAATAAAGATTCCCGATTTATATACAAGGAAAACTTATTAAAGTTTGAATTTGTGTTACTTTTTACGACATGTCAATCCTTGTTAGATATTTTTGCCGATGTGGTTTAGATATGATAGATTTGAAAGTACTTTGTATTTTATTTTTCAATTAATATCGCATATTCTTTCCGAAGAGCTTCGCCACATGATCGATACAAGGGAGCCGTTGCCCCGTTATGGTATACTGAAGTACTTACTAGAGTTAAATTCTGGGTTACATTTTTAACGAAAGGCTTATTTAATAAATGGGTGTAACATGGTCTTATTTCCCCAGGCATTATCAGGTAGAAATTGTATACTGTGTATTGCCCACACTGAGGATTGAACCTTAAACTGCTAGAATACTGCCACTTAGAACTTATTACTAAGTACTTTTATCCGTTACGCCACGGGTCTATGTTACGAAAGCTACTTCTGTGAATTAAATAAACGGTTGCGTTCAACAATTCGTACAGATTCCCGAGTTCGACATGACTATTCTCGAATTCAACACGATGCAGCTGAGGAAGGTTCCAGGTTATATCGGCCAAAATGTTTTGAGAATAACATCAGAGATAACGACAGTAGTTTGAATATCACAAAAACACGAAGCATTTCTTATTCCTTAATGGTCACCATCTGGTGCTGGCTATAGTCAATACTTTTTTACTTCGGTGGTCTGACGGGTAACAGTGTGTCAACGTTATGATAGTGTATATGTCATGTATTTCGTTTAAAAGAAATAGACTGTTAACGATATATTCAGAGTTAGCTAAAAATGATACCCTTGCAGTTCTACTACTTCGGGTCAGAGTAAAACTACTAATATCAATCAGATGTCGCATTACCTAGACCTAACAAATTGGAACCCTACAACCATATGTAATTTAAAGTCATGCCAATTACCAAAATCGTTTCTACAGTTAAGGGCACATAATCAGTTTACCAGCATCGGTTCAGTCCATCATAAAAATGTCTAGATTGGAAAAAACCTATTCCATATATATGTTGACTACATGATAGACATATTGTCGATTACAATTGACACTTTCGGCATAAGAGCTCGAAATAGTTGATAGGAAATTCTTGCCTAATTGAAGGAATGTTGATACAATAGATTATCCACATATGGACTAGCAACGAATCAGAACCTAAAGAATGGATTTGTAAATATTAGCATGATGGAACGTGCCAGCCTACTTATACACCAGCTTTCTAGGCTTCTGTCTCTGTTTATTTAGTTTAAGAGCAACTAATCAGACAGCTTAGAACTGACTACTTAATTCGGTACTGATATTGAATATGAACCAGTTTCCGGGAACTTCGCGTCGGCGGCGTTCAGGCATGTTACGTAAACACCCGAAAGATTCCGAGGCGAATCTTGACAGATGATAACTTCAATACTTTGCTATGTCGTATTTTTTTAGTTTTATTTTCAGGGAAGATGACAAATAATAAAAACGCGAATAAAACAAAGCGAAACCAATGTTTATATATATATATATATATTATAATATAAAATATCAAATGAAGTAATAAAATAAGGTGTCAATCAAATTTTATTAGAATTCAAAGTTCAAGCAAAGTATCCTTAAGTCCTTAGCTCATGAGTTTTCAAAGATAATTCTTCTCTTCAGAGGACTATTACCGCAGTTATACTACTACAGGTAATAAAATTAAGCTTTGAAAATATATAAAATTATATACACAAATACATAAAAATACATAACATCAAATATATCAACTCATAAAAAATACTTTTTTGTTGAATCTATACAATCCATCCAGGTCATACAAATTGAAAAACATAATCAGGAAAGACATTCAGAGGGTTGACCGAGGATTACTCCAAGTTATAAATAGCAGTCCATATACTAGAAATTGAAGGAGCTGACATATTATAATATTAATGCTCTCCAGTATATTGAGCTTCAGTTTTTATCCGGATATTTCACTAATTATAAGATATTAGTTGACGCTTATATCTTTTGTTGGATTGCTTCATATATATATATATATATATATATATATATATATTAAATAAAATAATGCTAAACAACTGTTAAATGCATTTTTATTTTTTGCATTTTATTTTGACTTCAGTCAACTGGTACAAAATTAGTTTTTTTTTCTTAAAATTGAAACATAATTTTTTGTGTATATGGGGGTGAGGTGAAAATTTAATTCAGTCGGTTTAGGGTTAGGGATGAAACAGGCTCATACTAGAGACTTGTACTCGTACAGGGTTAGAGTTAGGGTTAAACAGAAACTCGTCTCTTAATCGTATGCCCTGGGCCTCCGATCTGACGTGGATTTTGTAACAAATGGTCTTCGCAGATCTACCTCAAAACCTTCTTCCAATCGGTCTGCGTGTACGGTGATCCAACACCGCATTTATTCCATGTCTTCTGCTATTAAATACATGTTGTTCACTTATATTTGACTGTTGAAATGATGATACACTTATAGATCCTATACTCATATGTATCGGTTAAGAAATCTCACACAACGCTATCAGGGGTTATATCACAAGACATGTATGGTTTGTGTAATGGAATGATCAAACCTCATCAAACATATTCCGGAACATAATATTCAAGAATAGCTCTCCTTTAATTGTACATAAAATTAAGTCAATCGGACATTCCAAGTAAGACCTAAATAACAATGAATCTTACAAATCGATACTTGATTCTGACTAGCCTGTTCAATACAGAAACATCCACTGTTATTTACATTAAAACATATAGTTTGAAGATTCTAGTTGAAATTCAGATTAATTTTTTGAGGGCAAAGGGGGGCAGATGATGTAAGCCAAACACTTAAGCAACATATTATTTCTAGTAATAAAGTTGTTTTTTATAAGTAGAAGACATATTCGCAGTAACAGGGTGGCTGATCTCAAATATACGTTTTATATCAAATTAATAGAAATCAATATAGAATTCACATTAAATATTATTGTTTGTGAATGCTTTTCAACTCGTGTATCATATAGGTATCGGTTGCGAAACTCAAGAAACGATATAAGGAGTTATATTACAGGACAGGTTTTTGTAGATGAATGGTAACACGATCACAAGATATTATTATTTGGAGATATTATAAGAATAAATAATATAAAATGTAGAAATTATTACTTTGTCTCGCGGAAGAAACATTACTGTAGTTTTAACGAGTAGTACAGCTGGATAAGTTTCAGCCCTCATCTGATGACACAACCGTTTGTTTCGTTAGGTTCTTCCTCCCTGGAACAGCGTCAAGACTTCGAGGTTTGATATATATTCATTTGGCTTCCTTCCCGAGATCTTACCTTATTGGGTGGTCCTACCAGAACCTTGCACCTCCAACGAGATTGCTCTTCGGGTTGACGAAGCATAAGAGGGTCATCAGCACGCCAAGGTGTCGATTCGAGATGTAGCATTACACCACAACTGACCCGTATTAATACAAAAGGATTACAAATGTGTCATCGATAATCACAATAAAGTGTGAAAAGCAACTTGCATATGAGTAAAGCTATTAAAGAAAAATACTAAACAGTAATTCAACACAGTAATAGTTCATCGAATATTCTAAACTTTTTCGATTAGAGAGCTCCGAAGCTTCTAATATTCGATGAACTATTACTGTGTTACATGTTTAATTGGTTGAATCGTGAAATTCACTCATTCACTAAATGCACATTGATCAAAGCGAAAATGAATGTTACCGAGTTAGCACAGGTTGTTACATCTTCGAGTGAGTGATTCAATTTTGTCAGGGAAGAAAACAGATAGTAAAAGAATACACTTAGTAAAAAAAACAAAACTTTTTCATTCAATAGAAAAATAAAACCTTTAATAACACAAACTCGGTACTTATCCAGATTAGAACCTTAGCTAACACTAACCGACATCAAGTCGATTTTAGCTTGGCTCCTAATCTAGATAAGTACCCCCTAATCTAAAACCTAACACCGTTTTAACATTTGGTCAGTGATAGTTTACTTTAAAAAAATTAACAAATAAAACTAAAAATATCTAGCCTCGTGTTACATCCGGCCCTGTTTTGGATTTTTTGGACGCAGGTAACCGATTTTTCATTCGGCTTTTTCCGGCCGTCAACGTAAACCGACGCCAAGTCGATATCAGCTTGCGTTCTAATCTGCATTGTACCTAAATTAATTCATATATATTTATTTTAAAGTCAGAAATCACGCTTATTCTTTTTTATATACGTATGTATTATGTAATCAGATATTAACAGAGTTATAGCCAGCATGTAAAATATTTTTTCCAGCAATATTTGATTATTTAGATGCACTTTTAATATAAAAGTTTGGCCTCATAATAACATAGCATATACAGCACTAAACTCCAAAAGAGAAGATATTCCTTGGGAGAGTGGTCTCATAACAATAGAACAAATACTATTCTACACTTCTGAAGTAAACAGTAAAAAATAGTACAATAGTTCAGCAATGGAAGTAATAGCCTATTTTCGATTTCAGACAGACATATACCAAATCTCGATTAGTAACAAACCTACAATAGTGCATTGATAGAAGTAATAATACAGTTTTGGCTTCAGACAGACATATACCAAATCTCGATTAGTAACAAAACTACAATAGTGCATTGATAGAAGTAATAATACAGTTTTGGCTTCAGACAGACATATACAAAATCTCGATTAGTAACAAAACTACAATAGTGCATTGATAGAAGTAATAATACAGTTTTGGCTTCAGACAGACATATACCAAATCTCGATTAGTAACAAACCTACAATAGTGCATTGATAGAAGTAATAATACAGTTTTGGCTTCAGACAGACATATACCAAATCTCGATTAGTAACAAACCTACAATAGTGCATTGATAGAAGTAATAATACAGTTTTGGCTTCAGACAGACATATACCAAATCTCGATTAGTAACAAAACTACAATAGTGCATTGATAGAAGTAATAATACAGTTTTGGCTTCAGAAAGACATATACAAAATCTCGATTAGTAACAAAACTACAATAGTGCATTGATAGAAGTAATAATACAGTTTTGGCTTCAGACAGACATATACAAAATCTCGATTAGTAACAAAACTACAATAGTGCATTGATAGAAGTAATAATACAGTTTTGGCTTCAGACAGACATATACAAAATCTCGATTAGTAACAAAACTACAATAGTGCATTGATAGAAGTAATAATACAGTTTTGGCTTCAGACAGACATATAACAAATCTCGATTAGTAACAAAACTACAATAGTGCATTGAAAGAAGTAATAATACAGTTTTGGCTTCAGACAGACATATACCAAATCTCGATTAGTAACAAAACTACAATAGTGCATTGATAGAAGTAATAATACAGTTTTGGCTTCAGACAGACATATACAACATCTCGATTAGTAACAAAACTACAATAGTGCATTGATAGAAGTAATAATACAGTTTTGGCTTCAGACAGACATATACAAAATCTCGATTAGTAACAAAACTACAATAGTGCATTGATAGAAGTAATAATACAGTTTTGGCTTCAGACAGACATATACAAAATCTCGATTAGTAACAAAACTACAATAGTGCATTGATAGAAGTAATAATACAGTTTTGGCTTCAGACAGACATATACAAAATCTCGATTAGTAACAAAACTACAATAGTGCATTGATAGAAGTAATAAAACAGTTTTGGCTTCAGACAGACATATACCAAATCTCGATTAGTAACAAAACTACAATAGTGCATTGATAGAAGTAATAATACAGTTTTGGCTTCAGACAGACATATACCAAATCTCGATTAGTAACAAAACTACAATAGTGCATTGATAGAAGTAATAATACAGTTTTGGCTTCAGACAGACATATACCAAATCTCGATTAGTAACAAAACTACAATAGTGCATTGATAGAAGTAATAATACAGTTTTGGCTTCAGACAGACATATACAAAATCTCGATTAGTAACAAAACTACAATAGTGCATTGATAGAAGTAATAATACAGTTTTGGCTTCAGACAGACATATACCAAATCTCGATTAGTAACAAAACTACAATAGTGCATTGATAGAAGTAATAATACAGTTTTGGCTTCAGACAGACATATACCAAATCTCGATTAGTAACAAAACTACAATAGTGCATTGATAGAAGTAATAATACAGTTTTGGCTTCAGACAGACATATACAAAATCTCGATTAGTAACAAAACTACAATAGTGCATTGATAGAAGTAATAATACAGTTTTGGCTTCAGACAGACACATACCAAATCTCGATTAGTAACAAAACTACAATAGTGCATTGAAAGAAGTAATAATACAGTTTTGGCTTCAAACAGACATATACCAAATTTCGATTAGTAATAAAACTACAATAGTGCATTGATAGAAGTAATAATACAGTTGTGGCTTCAGACAGACATATACCAACTCTCGGTTAGTAATACAACTACAATAATGCATTGCTAGAAGTAATACTAGTTTTGGCTTCAGACAGACATATACCAAATCTCGATTAGTAATAAAATTACAATAGTGCATTGATAGAAGTAATAATACAGTTTTGGCTTCAGACAGACATATACCAAATCTCGATTAGTAATAAAACTACAATAATGCATTGATAGAAGTAATAATACAGTTTTGGCTTCAGACAGACATATACATCAGCTACATTATTAACCGAAGTGCAATATTACATTAACGTAAGTAATAGTATAAGTACGGCTTCAGGAAGAGATACCAACTCTCCATTATAAATAAATGTACAATACAGTATTGATAGAAGTAATGATATGATTTCGGATTCAGACAGATATATATTATATCTTCAAAATTAATCTAAGTAAAACAATACATAAATCGAATTAATACTATAATTTCGGCTTCAAAAAGACAGATACCAAGTCTCTATTATTTAAATAACCACTATAGTACAATAATGGATACATAGTATTGTTTTGGCTTCAGACAGACATGATACATCTCCATTAGTAAAATATCTGATCAGATATCGTATGTATTTTAATAAGACGGGGAATAAGCTAAACAAAATGAAATTCAAAAGACATCCGGACATCGCCGGGTAGCTATAGCAAGTTTTAATACTGTTCGCCGTCTCCAGACACGACATAAGAATGCGATACCATAATCTTTAAAAAAAACTACACGCTGCGCTCGTGTGGCGAATGTCTACGACGCCAGTTTTACTAAACATTTGCTTATCTCTGTTTAAATATTCAATTACAGTTTTCTGTCCATTTTTATTTCTTTTGAAAGAATGAAAAGCAAAACGAGTGCTGTTACTTTTCGACTTAAATGCGTAGTGTTGACAAGAGGGCGCGATATAGCCATTTAAAATTGCATCAGACAGCCAATTTATTGAAAGCTGTAGTTTTCTGCTATTTTTGTAAACGAATTTGATATTTGCAAACCTCATTTATACGTTCGTATAAAATAACGCATTCATAATCTAGTAGAAACCGACTGTGGAATTACATCGCTCTTCGTTCACTTACGCATACGTATATACACAGTAGCGTACTAAAAGACCTGAATACATAGCGGTTGCACCGGCTATACAAATTACGAGGCATGCAATCGTAATCAAGGTATCTACTTTTGCCATAATATTTCGCAGTACTAGGACTTATAGTTGAGTCTTTGGGTGAAAAAATCAAGGAATTTGCTTCGTTAAAAATAAGGGTATTACCAGACTCCAGTGCGCATAGATACTGCCCTTGTGCGGTATTCGCATGTAATGCACTAAACAGGCTTTCTCTAAAGGACGACATTTTCTAGGGAATTTTAAATTACAAAGTGGTTGTCAGACGTATGCACATCGCTGTCAGCGGATATAACATACAGCGCCTAACCCTAAACCTAACCCCTAACCCTAACCCTAACATGGTTACGCATCTTGTACTGACTTAGTACAACGTCCTAAAATACGTTGATTTAACAAGAACATGTGCCAACGTGATTACGCCGTGTACATATAAACCTACGAAATTATTTATATAATGTTTCGTATTTATTTCAAGATTTCTCAAGATGATTGATGTGAACAAATAAGATACACGTAACATATTTGAAAATATTCGGTGCGTTTGTGAAGTGATTTTTTTTTTCAAGTTGAACATAGTCGTTAGAATCTAAAAAAAATGTGGTGCGATTATGACATGAAATAATGTTTTTGCTCCTTTGCAAACAAACTGTAGTTGCTAAAATGAAAAATGCGTGATGCATTTACGAAATGGAAGAAGTTTTTTTTTTAATATCGTTGTTATGCACAAATATTTGTTAGGAAAGTGGCGAGTAATATATATATATATATATATATATATATATATATCAAGGTTCTGGAGGGATTCCACCAAACGTGTCTCCGGAGGATCCTAGATATTAAGTAGGCAATCATAAACACTAAACACCAATGCTCTAGAGCATGCTGGAGTGCCGAGCATAAAAGTGCGTATTATATGTATTCAGATGCGACTGGACAGGGCACTTAGTTAGAATAGGAGATTACATACTCCCGAAACAACTGTAATATGGTGAACTGCTACATGAAAAACATCCGAGACACAAACCTAAGTTATGTCTTAACGATGTAATAAAAAATAAAACAACCTGAAAACTCCTTATATGAGCGTTGAGAAGTAGGAGAGGATGTCTCTGTAGCGATCAGTCTGGCATAAGGGTATCTATGATAGATATAGTAGATTTAGAGCAAAGCGTGCAATATATATATATATATATATATATATATATATATAGTAAGCAATGAAAATATATATGGCAATCAAGCTACACAGAGGCTCCCGTGTTTATATATATATATATATTGCCTCGGAAGTTTCTCAACCATTAAAACTAAAAAAAACAACAACAAAAACAAAACAAACCCTGAAGTCCCAAGTCGTTCAGTGGAAAATACCTCGTGTAAGTCAATTTAGTTTTTACAGTAATTATATTAGTGTGCTTCTAACATTATTTAATGGAACATCAGTTGTTTACCACGAAAAACTGTTTCGGGAATTTAAATATATATATATATATATATATATATATATATATAATCTAAATATAATCATCATCTACAGGATAAAAATCCACAACATTTCAATCGGGCTAATAAAAAAGTTTGTCAATAGTAAATAGTGCTATTTATATATATTTTTTTTTATTTATACAGACGGATACAAATATCCGCTATATTGGCATGTCGATGTTACTGATAAATACTTATAAGCAATAAGATATCATCCAGGGGGAAAACGTCTAATTGTTAACTCAGATTGTCATATTTGGAAAGAAAGTTTTGTATGAATAACAATATATCTGTTGACGAGACCTGTGACGCATTGAATGTAAACGGCAGATAAGAGGAAAATAAACTACATGTACTTTTCTAAAATAGTCTCAGAAATACTTTGCATAAACGCTCACTTATGACGGTATAATATCACGTGATATGATAAAAATGGCGGCCATCAGTCCGTTCGCTCTGTTTTGGCGGGCGCACGCCGATTAAAAACAGAGGATAGACGCCATGTTTTTTTTTCTTACGCACGCCGATTGAAAACGGATGGTAGACGCCATGTGTTTTTTTTCCTTCTTACGCATAGCCCAGTAAGAAACCCCGTTTTTCCTTCATCTATATATGTGTGTGTGTGGGTGTTTATTTTTTCGACACGTAATGAATCTTTTCTTGGTATAGGTATGTTTGTGTAATTTTATACGTTTTGTTATTTGTTCATTGAAATATATTTGGCAAGACGTTGGCACGATGCCAGGCAGCACACGAACGGAAGCAGGAACTGCAAGTGTAATTACTTTCGCTTTCGTAACTCCCCCGTCCACATAGACAGAGAAGCTTCAGTTTATGATTTGCTTAATACAGCAGTTGCTAACCATTTTAATTTGATGTTCACATTCGAAATAAAAAAAAGATGAATTATCTTCTGTATATAAATATTTTAAATGCGTCAGAAAATCAGGAAATATAAATGAAGACTTATGCAGCCTCATTCTAATTGATTTTTCACACAAAAAAATAGCTGCGTCAAGCTAAAAATATATATCTATGATTCAAGAAATATAATGTTCCGCAATTTTGAAGATAATTATAAATAATTATTACCATTGCTAGCATGTTTTACTAGAGTATATGAAAAGCTAAACAAATACTACACTGCACCCAAAATTTCGCTTGAAAAAAAAACAATGAAATACTACACAATCTCTACACTCATCCAATCAAAGAGGGAGTTAATGCCCGGGAAAATGGCATAATCATCACAGAACAATACTAATCTATAATTTTGGTTATTCGGACAACATTTCTCATCTTGAGTGTTATTATCACAATGTTTCGATTACTGTAAACTACGGCCTTCTTCAGATCTATCTATTCGAACTCGAGAATATTTCTGTCGAACTCGGGAATCTGGACAAAATTTAGAACGGAACCCTTTATTTAATCTACGGGGGTAACATGATCTTGTTCTGTCAGCCATGACTAGGAGAGGTCTTTAGTAATTCGCAAGTCTTCGTATCGCTCGCACCGAGGATTGAATCTTCAACCTTCAGATGACTATCACTTAGAACTGGATTAAACTTAATACTATAGCCACTGTGCCACTGATTATTACGGACAGTTCGAGTATGAAGTCAAAGAAGAAAGAGGTGATCCCCGGGACGATGTTACCATAACAGAATTGAATTGATCGTTGAAAGATGGTGCACTAGTACAATTACTGGAATTACTAGTACATATTCGGCTTGAGAGATCTCCCTCTCTCTCTCTCTCTCTATCTCTCTCTCTCTATATATATATATATAGGTATGAGCATACAAATTATTTCCGACTGTCTTTAGTTCTTACTGAAGACACTCGAGAAGAATTGGAGCGAAGTCTTGAGGAAGATCCAACAATTTCAATCAGAAAAAGACCCCGACAGTTGGGAGTTTTACATAGGATGTTGCATGACATGGACATGTTTTCATACAAAATTAAGCTTGCCCAGAAGCTTCAGCCTTAGGGTTAAGAGCAAAGACTGGAATTTCCTATGAGACTACAATGTGGTAGTCACTGACAGTGAACTTTGGGACTCTCTGTATATATATATATATATATATATATATATATATAATTTTGTAGTCAGTGATAGTTTACTTTTGAACCCTCTATATATATACTTTGGTAGTCAGTGACAGTAAACTTTGAGACTCTCTGTATGTATATATATAATTTGGTAATCAGTGACAGTGAAATTTGGGACCCTCTGTATATATATATACTTTTTACTATTGACCCACCGGTTATCAGTTCCAAGAACCACTATAGGATAAGGTTTAATGAGACTCCAAATTATTGTCAGCTCAAAGATTAAGCCAACCATGGGAGCACTGACATTTACCAACGGTGTAAACTTATAACTTATAGAATTTTTTTTCTTTCACAAGTATCAGTTAACATTGGACTTGAAGACGACTAAGTTGTAATCAGATGGGAAGTTATCCCGCGGCAATATGTTCCCAAGCCGGGAAGTACGTGCAATGAAGTCTTGTATATAAAAACCCTGCCTCACTCTATGCATATACAGAGAGAAAAGAATGCATTTTTGGATGTGGTAAAACAAGGAGGAACCAAAGATGAGAGCCCAGTCGAACATCTAAACTGCAAACAACGATAGTGCAGACTAGCAACGTCTCTTCTGTGAGAACGCTGTTCCACTGAAGATTCCGAAGTCGACTTTGTCCTACGTCAGGAAATATTTCCCTTAGTAACATTGCATTTCCGATGCAAATTTAATTTAAAAAAAAACAGTTTCATTATACTCAGCTTACAATATAGTCAAGTGGCTGTTATTGAATTAATCCTCCATGAAGTTTTTCTTTTAAATGCAAATCAAATAACATCGTCATATATCAGTTTAAAACTTCGGTAAATGATTGCTAATCTAATTAACTCCGCTTCTAAAAGAAAAGGTGATATAGACTTAATTACTTTAGTTGGTGTTTGAAAACATGCACATCATATGCAACTTTTTGGTCTGATGCCGGTTTTGTTTCAGCAAACAACTTTAATTAAATATTAGAGATCAAACATATTAAGAAATGGACTTATTTACTTTTTACTTTTTCGCATCTGTGATATTATCCGAGAGATTAATGAACAATTTAACATGAATGCCTTGTTTAATTCAGCTTAATCATATCACTGTTTCGATCGTGATATGTTATTACATACCTTATATATTATGATAATCGTTGCTCCAAAATTTATTTTCTGAAAGCTAATAATATAAGTAAACACACGCATCTGCTTTTATAAATAGCACTTGATAATAAATGATATATATATAATGTCTCGAAGTTTTTCAACCATTAAAATTATGTGAAAAAATAACAAAGAACAGTTTAGTCCAAAGTCCTTCAGTGGAAAATTACTTTTCTTGGAAGTCAATTTACTTGTTACATTCACTATTTTGGGTGTCTTCCAAAAATATACGCTAGTCTTAACATAACTTATAGGATTATAAGTTGTTAATCATGAAAAACTGTTTCATATATATATATATATATATATATATATATACATACCTGTTTCTATGTTTTACCGATATTAGGTATTACATTTATATAATTAACTCGGATCTTAATCATTTAATATAGATTTGATTTATGATATCAAGCCATTTAAATAGAATTTCATTGTATTTTAAAAAATAATTTTCATATTGCCAAGAAGTCAACAAATATGTGTATATATATATATATATATGAAGCACGTATTTTTCAAATCTTTTTTTCTCACATGATATCGGGTTGCTTCATGTGAGTAATCTTCTAAGAAGACCTATACCCCCTTCACACGTAACAGACGGCATATTTACGCGTGCCTCATCAGAGACAGGAGCCCACCATTCCACTAAATCATTTCCTGTTGACCGAACGCCTTCTTTCGGATGATTTCTGTTTATGCTCCAAAACTGATAAGAGGGTCATAATGAAGTAAACCATGTTCCCTGGAACATTTATTATTACCAACCGCGACTGATAAAGGTTTGAACATCTGGCTGTGGCGCAATTATTTTGCCGGATGGATAAGATATCTGTTTTAAGAACTATATGCCTCATATATACCTCATATAAGCGTCTTATACACTCTTTGGTATTGTGATGCAACGGTGACTAAGTGGTTAACGATGCGGACTAAAGACCTGGGTTTGCTGGGTTCGAATCCAGTTAGTTCCACAGAAAAACAACTTTAATTAAACCTCACACCTGATCTTGCGTCTAGGCTCCTGGAGGGTAGGTAAATAAAATACTTGACTAGTTATGTGTCGGAACTGTGGAGTTTTGTGTGTCCTCTTGGGTTTTTGGCTAAGATCAAAGTGTAGTATATGTTCCGATCTTGATTTACGCCGGTCTATGGGTCTGTCCTGTGCAGTTCTAGGAGGTCCACCCTCTCAGGCTTCGCCTCCCCTCTTTGGGGAGGAGTAAGTTTATTGCTTACTGCGTGAGGCGCCCATACCGGAGAATGCCGACGGGACTGCCCAGGCAATTTTTAACCCCATTTTCCCGACCCGACCTTGGGTCACATCTTACTTATGGGAGTAAGATAAAAACTGGCCTTGTGCCTAACTCCTGGAGAAGAGTAAATCAATACTCTACTCTCTTGGTCGTGTTGTTAGATGCTCATGTAAAAAGGACGTAAAGTCGACTTTTTCACTCCAGAATGAGTATTATAATTTTCTTTGGATATCTATTTTCCTTAGCAAAGAGTTCATTATATTATCTCACTATGAGGCAATGCCAGTCTGAACGAACGTATATTACCTGATATCATATAATTAAATATCAAAAGCAACTTTCGATCTCGACTATCTACCTCGCATATTTAAACTACATCAATCAGATATATACTATAGCGTTTTGGGTTTGTCGTCAATTGATATGACGTGCCATAAGGTAATGCGCGAAGATATATAGTATGCTTTATTATTTATCTCTCTCACGACGGGAAAAGATGTGACGCAAACGTCGAAAATTGGGATTTTACAAATCAGCGCCCTAGAGGAAGTGCTCTTTTGCCGAACAAAAATCGCCTGAGTATTCACGTCGGTATTCCCGAATAGGGGCACCTCAGGCGATTTGCAATAAATAAATTAACCATCCCCTCAAAAGGAATAGAAAGTAAAGCCTGAGAAGGTGGACCTCGCAGCAACAATGCCACTGTCTAACTGATTGTCGAGGACGTATCCTCGACTGGTTCCTGGGATTACTAGTTATTAAGCAGTGACTCCACACTTCCCGAAGCTCCCAAATTGTGGTCTCGCCACCGGACTTTTGTTGTTGTTGTTGTTGTGTTGTTGTTTTAAAGGACCAAAATCAAAATATTTTAAATATGTGTAAAGAAAAAAAAAATCCAAATGTTGTCATTAAATGGTGGTCATATTTGTTTTCGGAATCATTTCTTGCTTTTGTTTTTCGAATTGGTGAGCAAGCAATCCTTCAAATAATTGCAGAGACAGCTGGTCTGATTTTGGTATGATGCCTTCTTTTACAATTTATGGATATCAAATGATGATTATAAAAAAATTACTTCGTATTTTTTAATTATTCAGACTACTGTTTCCATCTTGAATGTTATTCTCACAACGTTTCGGCCGATGTAACATCCGCCTTTCTTCAGGTGCAACTTGTCGAACTCGGGAATATTTATGGCGAACACGGGTATCTGTACGGAATTTCAAACAGTATCAATTATTAAATCTCCGGGGACATACTGATTTCATTTCGCCAGCCATGACCGGGTAGAAGTCTTAATTAATTCGTCATTGTATTCTTTGTGTCACCCGCACCGAGGATTGAACCTTCAACTCCCAGAAGACTGACGCTTAGAACTGATTATTACTTAAACAAAGTAGTTGAGTGTTATTATTATAATACACTAAGCAAGGCTCATTGACAGTTTTACTAGGAGCAAAAGTCGTATTTATTCTGATACGACAATTCGTCTTTTCTCTCCTGAGTCGGTGACGTAGAAATCCTTGTAGACTGAGAGAGTTTTTATATTCGTCCCAATACAGAGTTCTCTATTTAGTGTAGCTAGATTTTCTCCACATTAAAACCCGGACTTATGTAACCTTGCTTTCTCGCAACAGCGGTTTTTCATGGATTTATGTGCAATTCAAGAAGATACAAATGACTCACAAGTAACAAAAGAAAACAACATTTACCATATTTACAATACTAGCGGAACCTCTGAGAGATTCTTCAGTGGTGTGCTATATATGCTGTATATTGCTGCCACGCTTAAAAATTATATTTTATTGTCGGCACAAACGCAAAAATAAAATATTATTGTATCATCCTTTTATCTAACTGAAACATACTTATATAATTAATCTTGTGAGTGTAGTTTCAGAATATATCTGACTATGGGGGTCTATCTCCAAAAAAACGTAGTAGCAGTTTGTGATATATTCCCATTCTAGGTACGCCAAGCGCGAACGAAAACTCCGCAATATCATTGTACCATCTTTGGGCAGAGTACTGCATGTCAGTTTCATCAGATAAAACCTTTAAAAATGACTTTTTTTCATTGCATCTAAAGCGACCCCATCTTTTAAAAAATGTGTGAAGGGTGATAACGAACGTATGAACATAAAATACTTTAGCGTATTTAATTAGGCCACGTTTTTCTCTGAAGATCCTATTTAAAATGAAATCAAAAGTTTACAAACAATAAGTATTTTACCAATATATATATACATATATATATATAGTAAGCAATTAAAATATAAATGTCAATCAAGCTACACAGAGGCTCCCGTGTTTCATTCCCGGGGGAATCGTCAGGCTAAAAATTCTGACGATTCCCCCGGGGATGAAACACGGGAGCCTTTGTGTAGCTTGATTGCCATAAATATTTTCATTGCTTACTACCTAGCTCTACTTACGTATCGAGCACTGTTGAAGTAAATACTGAAAACTGACACATAAAAAATATCTCCTTATAATATTTTATGTGGATACATGAAGTACTAATATATATATATATATATATATATATATATATATATATATATATATATATATATCTAAGTAAATTGATAGAGCAAATCCAAAACTATCTAAATACAAATAATGTAGAATATGATGAAGTATATCTTCGAAAATTAAATTGAAAAAAAAAGAAGTTAATAAAACTAAAATGCATTGTATGGCGTTCTAATTGCTCATTATTATTTTTAATAATTGATATTACAATGTAGAATATGTATAAACGTATTTATGTATGTATATATAGTCTAAAGAAGCTTTGAGTTATTTTAAACAAAATGACAAAAAGACAAAAAAAAAGGAAAATGCTGTTTAAATTCCCAGAGAAACTAACTAAATCCAAAATAGTCAGACTTAACATTCGTTGGAAAATGCATAAATAAATAAAATATATAATAGTAAGTAAATAAAAAGGGGGGATTAAGTATCTAACAGTGAAACACAAACAGGAGACCTTAACGTAAGCTTCCAATATTAACACGGGGATCATCAGCTGTTTACAATGCAACTGTTTCGGAGATTTAAAAACAGGACAGTTATATGCATGGCTCTCCAATGGTACAGATGAAACTACCATTTCCCCAATCAAGTGTCGAAATAATTCAGCTTAAAATGTTACTTAATATATAAATAAATAATAATAATAATCAAAATAATAAGAATAATATACTACCCTTAAGACTACCGTGCGATATGGTAATTTGCATATCAAATAAAATTCTTTATAACAATAGTAATACTAGTAATAATAATAATAATAACAATAATAATAATAATAATAATAATAATAAAATGCTATCTAAACACTACACGCAAGAACCATTCTGCGATATGGTAGCTAGAAATAAAATTATATAGGAATTAAAGTTGCATTAAAAAAAAAAGCTTTAGTACCTTAGGTACCAGAAAGGCAAATAGATAAGAGGAAGGAAACCTAGCCATACAGATCTAAATACCCAATATATAGTCTAACAAAAGCTTTGAGTTATTTTAAACAAAAAGACAAACAAAAAAAAGAAGGAAAATGCTGTTTAAATCCCCACAGAAACTAACTAAATCCAAAATTGTGCAGACTTAACATTCGTTGGAAAATTCATAAATAAATAAAATATATAATAGTAAGTAAATAAAAAAAGGGGATTAAGTATCTAACAGTGAAACAAAAACTGGAGACCTTAACGTAAGCATCCAATATTAACACGGGGATCATATATATATATATAACACATATAATAATAATAATAGCAATACACATTTTTTAAATACATGTGTGTGTATATATATACATAAATATAATTTAATGTTTAAATGCTTTTAATATAAAACTATAATAAAAATAAAAAATACATAAAACTATAAATCACCTAAAAAGAAGTGTAATGGATTCCTCCGAACACTTTAAAATACGGCAACATTTTTGTAATTAACGTATACATTTTCTTAGACACAGACGAACAACACAAGTAGGGAGGACATTTTTTAATAACTAAATAAGTTAGCAAAACATTTATATGGAACAAAACTTAGATCTAATATACGGAACGTTTTTGATCTTGTCTTTTAAGGGAAGTGGGGGCTGATCAACTCTGGTAGGAAGCAATGAAATTTAATACTGTTTTGTTTTTAAATTCCCGAAACAGTTTTTCATGGTAAACAATTGATGATCCATTAAATAATGTTAAGACTAGCTTGAATTCTTGGAAGCAAACTAATATAGTGACTAAACAAAGTAAATTGACTTACAAAAAATTGATTTTATATCGAACGACTTGGGACTAAAATGTTTTTTTTCTATATATATATAGTTTTAATAGTTGAGAAACTTCCGAGACTATATATATATATATATATATATTCAATATTTACAATTAATTCCAACAAGAAGACGGTCAAGATGAGGAAAGACACGGCATTGTAATCAATTTAAACTAATTCCTAATCCTTTCAGTCAATAAAAGTTACTTGGCAAAGGTCGAAGGACAAAACGGTCAAAACGTTGTGAAAACTACAACCCCAGCTTTTCAGTGTGCATTCCTCGTAAACCATCAGCCCGCCAGATTCTGGGCCATGTAGCCTTGTTCTTTGTTGGGCTGTAGTTTTAAAATGTGTCAAGTGTGATAACGTACGTATGAACAAAAAAATATTTTAGCGTATTTCATATACATTAATACAATATGTATATTTTGTCTAATATAGTTTTTTTAAAAATGATTTGTTCTTCTTGAATCTAATTAGTCAAATAGTTTCATGAGTTAAAATACAAAATGTAGTTAACAGCATTTAGCCTCGTTATGCCACATACACTAAATACATTAAGTCATACGTTTAATGTTGTCAATACCATTTCACAAAAGCGCGGAGTCATTTTCTAATTTAATAGCAATGTTCAAGGAAGAATAGCGAAAAACGTATAAATTCCTGAATATTGAAACAGTTTATTTTAGTTTTAGAAAATTTACGAATACCAGCTGGGCAAGTTTAAAAAAAAATCTTAATTTAATTTATTTATAGGTTGATTTGTGTACATCATACCTTTTTTTCTTGTAAAACCCCGTATCGAATATTGCACTCGGGTTTGCTATTTTAAACTGTAGCTGGGCATACTAACACATCACATACTTATTTAAGTAAGATTCTTGCCACGTGTTCACTTCTAATCGCAGCCTCGTCTTGAAATTTCGTTCTTCTCTAATCTAATAATGTTATTTAATGTTATCTACTGTAAATTTAATCAATTAATAATAGTTTCCTAATTCTACAGGTATACAAATATTGTGAACGCTGACTTGAAAAGCTTAATTAATTAAATGTTAATTACTCGAGCCCCCCACCTCCCCTCTGTTTACAAAAATTCCCCAGGACGGACAGACAGACAGACAGACAGACAGACAGAGAAGGTGCTCCTTATATTAACGAACCAAAATGATATACAAACTTTCGCATGATTATGAAAAAAGTGGATCCCAATAATTTTGTTTATTCATCATAGTTATGATCAAACAATAAGTTTAATCTGTTTATTCGACGTACTACAGTGGATTTAGAGAAACCATGATTTAGAGTACCGACGATAAGGTATTTGAACAGATTACGCAAGGAGGCAGTTAATGCAGAATGAATCACCAGCGACATTAACTGAGTGGATATGGTTTCATACAAGGCAGTACTAGTCTTCCTGTCGTTCAATCTTCTCTGCTCTTTAAAATGCAAAGGGCGAAATCGAGTAAATTGGGTAACTCCTTTAAACGGTGCTGTCTTTGTTATGAGATAATTCTATATGTAAGTTTTATAATTAAATGTACATAAATTCCATGATAAATGCCAGTATACTGAAATCATATACCCTTAATAGGGTTAAGATGAAACTTCATATACACTAAATGTACAAAAGCAAGGAAATGCCCAAATGTGTATACTTTTATTGTCATTAATGACTACATATTAACCAAACCATTTCATTATCACATCACTACAGTATAAATCTTTATGCATGAGTGGATGAAGTATGTGAGGTGCGCTGATAAAAAATTTCTACCAGCAAAATACATAGTCCTGTTGTGCTCGCCTACCCTTAATGACAATAAAAGTGTAAACGTTTGGGAATTTCCTTGCTTTTGTACATTTAGTGTATATGAATTTTCATCTTAACCCTATTAAGGGCATCTGATTTCAGTATACTGGCATTTTTCATGGAATGTCACTACTTTTGTAAAGGCTATGCCTCAATACAATGGTCATTTTAAATGTTTTTTGGATTTTTTTAAAAAAACTAAAGTATGTGGTAAACTGAAATAAAAATGCCATCAACTAGACCCTAGAACCTCTATCTCTGCCAAAAATCAGCTGAATCCATCAAATAGTTGATGAGATACAGGGTCGCACACGGATAACACACAATCATGCCTGACCTTTCTGGATCTCTGGGTTGCCTTGACTAATAATACTGAAATTCTACACACTTATAGAACCTATCAAATAAAAATGTTGTGCAAAGTTTTTACTAATTTGGTTTATTGGTTTTTGAGTTATGATTGATCAAAGAAATGAGATTTCAGGCATAGGCCGTTTTTGAAGTCTATTAAGGGATAGAGCGCTATCGCGCCTCCCTTGATTAACATTATGAACATTTTGGTATATCAAATCGCTTAATTTCCATTTTGAAACTGTTTTCCTTGCGTGCAAAATTCAGGATTTTTTTTATATATATAAAAATATTTTTTTTTATATATAACACATACCACCCGCAGAGAAAGTGAATGCAGAATAACTCAAGTGTCAAGCTCATTGTGGATAAATATTCGAAAATGAGTTGTTCACACAAGCCAGTATTTGTCACCCCGCATTTCAATCCAGTCCAATCCTGATGATGAAAGGCCTTAAATCAAATTAATCGGGTAAATATTGAACTTGTATACATGATATATCGAAGAATGTGCTATTTATCTGAATATCTATCGATACACATCATATTTTAAACGGAATCCTCACCAAACGACGGACAGCGCTATTTGTAGAGAAGCCAGGACGCAACTAAAATAAAAAACACAAAACCAACAATTTTTGAAACAATTGTAACAAGTAACATCTGCCTAGTACACTCTTTGAGTTCATTGCAATAGATTATTCAGATGTTACTATTTATCTGCTCACCCATCCATACGGATAACATTTGAAACAGTACCGTCAGAACGATGGACATCGCTTTTCATATATAAGCAAGGACGCAACTAAAATAAACAAACACAAAAATAAACTATTTTTGAACCAATTGTAACTAGTTAGATCTACCTGGTACATTGTTTGAGCGTTTTTCCATAGATCGTATAAGACGTTACTATTTTATTGATTGCTTCTTTTTCTAGAATAAAACACAAATCCCTTCCAAGAAAATACATGGTCGATTTTCATGAGTCTCTTTTTCCGCACAGATTGCTACAATTTAAATTAGACTCCAAAGAAAAAATCGACCAAATTATATACATACATATATTTTTACAGAGAAGGGAGGTTTCAAAAGATAATAGAAATTCATCACGCCGTGAATTTTACACAGCAATCACAAAGAAATTTACAACATTCCATTCTATTCTGCCCGGGGGTTTCTTGGTACTTTAACGAATTGTGTTGATACAATTCGTAAATACTCTTTTGTTCTTTTCATTTATGCTATTTTATTCGTTTTTACTTCATGTATACATTGTGTATAATATATATATATATATATATATATATATATATATATATATATATATATATATATATATATATAAATAAAGTACATTTCGCGTACAACAAAATCGTAGGATAACTTTCAGAGGAAACATTTTTCAATCAATGAAACTGGCGGGTGGAAAAAAAAGGAAAATTGCTAAAATTTACCTTAAGGCCTTATCGTCTGACCTTCTAAGAGGAAACGTCAGAATAATAAATTCAAACCTAAGAAAATTGAATGAGATATGAGGGGAAAATGGTTTAAGTTGGAAAAAACGATTGAGAAAAAGAAAAAAAACGTAAATCCCTCAACGTTATGGTGGATTTGAATAATTAAAGATATCCAACTGATGCTTCAAAAAAAATATATATATATATATAATGAATATTGCAAAGGTCCCTTTCAGTTTGTAAACACTTTAAGTAGACTGACTGTATTCATTTAATAAATAATAGCTATATTTCTCTTACTTCGTTTTTTAGCCATCTCAATAGGAGTTAAACGTGACTGCAGTCCGGCGCTGAATTCTGCGACCAGTCATACAGTTATGCCTAGCTACACTTATGGGGTTTTGTTGAGATGAAACAGTGCTCTTTCTCTCTCTCTCTCTCTCTCTCTCTCTCTCTCTCTCTCTCTCTCTCTTAGATGAAGTGAAAGAATAAAATAAGGTGCGAATCAAATTTTATTACAATTCAAAGGTCAAGCAAACAAATTTTAAGTCCTTAACTCATGAGTTTTCAAAGTAAATTTTTTCCTCAGAGGACCATTACCGCAATGACATTACTGTAATAAAATTAAACTTAATTAATTGCATTAACTGCAGTAATGACATTGCGGTAATGATCCTCTCAGGAGAAGATTTTCTTTGAAAACTCATGAGTTAAAAACTTTAAATTTCTTTGCTTGAACTTTGAATTCTAATAAAATGTGATTCGCACCTTATTTTATTCTTTCACTTCATCTATTGCTATTAATGCAGTATATTGAGCTTTATTTTTATCCGGATGTTCACTAATTAAAAATACTAGTTGCCTCTTATATCTTTTGTTGTATTAACCTTATATATATATATATATATATATATATGAGAGAGATAGATAGATAGATAGATAAATAGATAGATATATGCATATATATATATATGTAAACAATTCTTGTTTTTAAATCTACATATTAAAAACTTATATAACAAACCGAAACTGTACCCTAATTCCAGTTGATCAAGCTTCTATTTGTTTAAATGGAATTTGAACTTTGACACGTCTGTTTTTCTATTTCAGAATCGTTTTATTAAATTCTAATTTCGACATTCTTTGAATCTCCGTTAATACATTAGCCTAATGCTTTCTCTTGCTGACGAATTATCCATTTTGAGATTACCTCTCATGTAACCTTGCACGACGAAACAAACAAAAAATAAATAAATTAAACACCATCACAGATTAACAATTGTCACCTCCCTCGAAAGTTCAGATGCAATTGTATCCACGAAAAGCTGCACATCTCCACACGCGACTAAAAGTCAATTTTTACAGATTTTTACAACCCTTTTTCTTTGACTTTAAGTGTTAGCATGTAATTAATCATCGTAACTCGAATGTTTTTTAAGCACACTTCGATGTCACTAATTCTCGACTTTAGTCGTTGAATCTCTACGTGTTTAGATTGCTCATCCGATTCTGATCTATTCATTTCTAGCTGTCAAATCTCATTGCGAATACCAAATTCCGCTGGATTCGTTCGCTTCTGGTCCGATATTTCTATTTTCTATTTATGCCATTCTGTTATTTATTTCCTTCAATATTTGTGAATTGTTCTTCTGAGATTTAGTGGCGGCCATTTTTTAAAGAAAGATGATTTCCTTATCCCTGCAGCCGGCGCGAATGGAGAAACCATTATTAATTGGAACTCTAGAAAAAGGAAATGGCGTAAAAAGAGGAAATATAAACGAATCGAATGATTCTGGATACAAAATAAATATGAAAACACAAGATTAAAACATTAATCAATTTTAATTCAAATTCAAAATGCTATGCACGCCGTTTAAATTCCTAAAGCCATCAAAGCTGAGAAAAATCAAGAAATATACAGAAGTCACTAATACACCTCTGTTCAGCTCAGATGTGGGGTTTGAGGCCAATGCCGTTCGATGATTTCTTGCTAACATGCTCGGAATCAATGATTACATATATGATTAAATTATATATATGTGCATATATATATACGGATATATATATATATATATATATATATATATATATATATGAATTGAAAAAAATCCAAACAGCAAACAACTTTCTTATCAAGCGGTATTTTTTTTAATTCTAAAATGTTACAGCTATTTTTCAACTGCAATACACTCAGAACACTGGTAGTGCCAATACCAGTAAACACAAACTCAGGCTTTTGCCAAAATCATCGTATGATTAAGTAGGAGTTTAAGAACGTCAATAGACCACCATTATGTATGTTAATGTATATAGAAGAATATATATATATATATATATATATATATATATATATATATATATATATAATGTTAGAATTGCTTAAATATTTCACTGCCAACGTCAACTGTACACGGTTCAACTTCAATTCCTACTTCGGCCCATGGAAGTAATATTTAAAATGGCCCGATTTCTCATATTTAATTCCGATTAAGTGCGCTCCACCTACGATTTGAACTCAATTAATCACTATTGGAGTTACTTCATTTTTGAACGCTTTTTCATGCTGCCTTCACGAAAACACTTCTTTTCCATCTAAATCTCCTTTCATTGGACACCTTATCAACGGATAATTACCAACTGGGCAAACCCCATATCTTTTTCACACTAACTTTTTTTCAATCTCCATTACTTAATATTTTTTCAAATTTAAAATTTTGGCTTTTCCACTGTCAACTTATCTATCTATGTAATTCTTCTGATGATAAGATGTTGATCTTTGAAAAGCCTTGGCTTAAGGAATAATAATACACATAATTTTATTACCAAGTATAACTTGCATTGAACAATCGAAGTTGAAATAAATTTGTAATTCGTACATGTTTATCCATCTTTAATCTATCTTTATAATTGTTTTATCTCGTATGTTGAGCTTAAACCATTTCACTATAGGTTCTATCTACTAAAAGTATACTTTTAGTTTCATATTTTATTCTACTTTATTCTAATATATATATATATATATATATATAATGTATGTGTGTCTGGAAAAGATACAAAAGTTAAAACAAATTACAGTAAAACTCCGGTTTTTGATGATTTATTCCGCTGTTTAATTTGTTTTTCCTTTTATCTTTTTCACACATCCTGTCTTTACCGAATTTTATTTTATGATACATCGTATTTTATTCAAACAGACAGACAGACACACACACACACACACACACACACATATATATATATATATATATATATATATATATATGTATATTCACAAGCACTACCCTATCCCGCCGCCTCATCATGCATCTTATAAACTCTAGCTCAATTTACCAACATCAAAAAAACATAACTGCCTCCCTTGGATTTAAGAAATATTCTAGTAAATGACACTAAATTTATACATTCAGAAAGCAATTTAAAAAAGTAAAAATACTGGAAGCTATCTACATGAACACACAACAGCCTAAGATTAACACAACATCACATATGAAACCAGTGGCAACATTTTAAAATGCTTACCATAATGCAGTTTTGTTCTGTGATTAAATCCAGCTTTGCTTAGTTTATATAGTCAAAGACTTCCTGGAACTATGTGAAAACAGTCCCCTGCGCGTTTCCCCGCCGTCCTTTTTATTCATCTGATTTTGACACCCGAGGATTATTCGACGAAGAATCAAAAACGTTCGTGAGACCTATGGAACATTTATGATTTTTTTTCATTTCAATACTTTTTTGTATAAGAAAAGTTGAAAAAAAAGTTTAATTAAACAGACGAATTCTTTTATTTTTTACAATGTTTGTATAAATGAGAAACAGCTGTCTTAATACACACACGATATGTATACATGTGTTATACTTCTTGACATATGTATATAAAATGTTGTTATCGACTCACTCTCAGATTTAAACATTTGCAATTTCTGTAACTTTCACGCCTGACCTTGCGGCCTCACTTCTAACCATATAACTAAGCTTTCTTTTAATGTGAATGAAACCGCGCGCATAACACAACGTATAAACATACAAATATAACAAAACAAAACAAAAATCTTTTTGCTTTCTTTACAATTAAAATGCTAAAATGCAAATTCTAAAAATAAGAAGAACATTAGATGCCAATTTTTACATTTTCTTTATAAATTCATTTGTTTTCTTTATTGTTTTTTTTTCCTTTCATTTGAATCAGAAAGACAAGTTGAAACATTCTTAAGTTTCGTTCATTCTTCCGTGTTCGCTTCTTGAACTGCGCCACAATCCTGGCAGGAAACACCTGAGATGAACGTGGAAACAATATTGGAGAACTCCAAGATATACAGGCTGTCTGTTGTATTGTTAGCAAACCCGGTGTCTAGAGAGAGAGACAACAGTGCAAAGAAAAGAACAATGTCTTCGAACAAAGAATTCTTCTTTTTTCTTGCAAAGCAATAACAAATGAGTTCACTAAGAGATGGTGGATGCCATGCTTAAATGTATTCACTTCATCTCATTCAACCATCTTCTTCTATCACAGGAATTAGTGAGAATTTAAAAATAATAATGGATTCATTGGTTTTATACAAATACGATTGCTGGTATTAATCCATACTCTACCTTCCTGAAAATGTTATGCCTTTGGTATCTGTGACATCAATTAATAAATATTCCCAAATGTCATGTTTTTTTAACAAATTAGTTCACTAAGAAATGGTGGATGCCATTCTTAAATGTATTCACTTCATCTCATTCAACCATATTCTTCTATCACAGGAATTAGTAAGAATTTTAAAATAATAATAGATTCATTGGTTTTATACAAATACGATTGCTGGTATTAATCCATACTCTACCTTCCTGAAAATTTAATGCCTTTGGTATCTGTGACATCAATTTATAAATATTCCCAAATGTCATGTTTCTTTGGAGTATTTTAAAGGGATTTTACAGGAATACCATGGGTGCATATCTTCCCATTTGAAAATCGAAATATTAAAGATGTGTATTAAATTTGAATCATGGTCATTAAGCACCAATTTATCTAGATTCCCTGGATTTCAATATGGTCTTAAGAAGCTTCACATTTTTATGTGAGACATTTTCAAAAATCAACATCATCTAATAACAATGACATTATTAAATTACTATAAAGCACATATATAAATATAACATAGATAGGTAAGTCAAACTTAAAGGCCATCTCAATTAATCTAAATTAAACAGTGTGCTTAATTATTCTTCTATTTCTTTAAAGCTGTGCATTGTAGTATTTAATATCAGTTAATTACAATAATATAATCATCTCAAACTGGAAAAACTGAGTACTGATATTTTTTCATGAGGAAAACATTTTTTGTACACCTATTTTAAATATAACTCTGTACGCTTAACCTTCCAGTGTTTTTTAAATTTTTTTTAACGTAGTTCACCCTAAACAAGGCAGGCCGCCACTGTAGACGTAAGGGGCTACTGAGAAGAAAGAAAAGGGGAGAAGGTTGGGGGGGTGAACCTGATTTGGGATCTGCGCAGCGAGACATCTGTTTAAATTAATTTTAAATTTCTGCATGTCAGTATTGTCGAAGAAACAGGGGACAGGGAGGGAGTTCCCAAAGGCCAGCAGCACGAGAAAAGAAGCTATTTGAGAAAAAAACTATCCGGCATCTGGGGACCTCTACAGTGAATGGATGGGATTTAGTCGATTGTCGAGTTGGTATACTGAATTTACGTCGAGGGGGCACCAGAGTAGCCAATTCATCGGAGCATAATCCATTGAAGTATTTGCAAAACAAGCATAAGGATGCTATATCGCGGCGATGGGACAGGGACTGGAGCTTGGTTGATAGTGAGATACCTATTTGGTTCGCGACTCTTTTTTTGGACCTGGAGAGAGAGAGAGAGAGTAGTAGATGATGCACCAGCCCACATGTGGCAACAATACCCCATGCATGGGCGGATGGTGGCTTTGTAGGAGTTTACTAGCACTGCAGAGAGAGCCAACCTTATTTGCAGCAGTGTTGTCCAAAAATGTTTACAATTGTAGCATACAAGTAGCACTTATAAAATTAATTGTAAAATTTGACTCATTTGGATATTGTGATTGCGGCCATGTTTAATTTACAATCAGGTTGACTCATGGAGAATCGTCATTTTCTCTTGCACATACTAGTTCATTGCTGAATTACCTACAAAACACCACCCTCAAGTGTCTTCGGTCTATCTGTACAAGGGTTTGTCAAGACAACCTGACATGAGGCGACTTCGCCCTACAAATAAACCATGACAAAATATTCAAAATAACATAGTATTCGCCGCACAAATAAAATCCCCGACGCATAGCAATGCACTTTCTCATACGAGAAATAATACACCTCTT
This sequence comes from Sepiola atlantica, assembly GCA_963556195.1. Classification (NCBI taxonomy): domain Eukaryota; kingdom Metazoa; phylum Mollusca; class Cephalopoda; order Sepiida; family Sepiolidae; genus Sepiola; species Sepiola atlantica. The sequence goes on along the minus strand of OY744536.1, from coordinate 91,762,627 downwards.
AACGATGTAACCGATGTAACAGCATGTAGCTGGATACTCCACCAGACTAGATGTATTTTTGTCCTAGAATCCGGTAAGACTAAAAGACCACAATAAATATATACTATACCATTGTTAACTTGTTTGGAAATAAAATAGAACTTTAATAGAATATCCGAATATCTATTTATCTCATATAGAGATCAAGTGTTAGCTCCAGGAACATGCTTCTTGATTTTTGAGAACTTCGACTGAAGTAAAATTTAATATAATATAGAATGTATTGTGTATATGTGTGCTGTTGTCTCATACGACGGTTAACTATACGGTAAAGGAGTTAAAATAACTAAACAAATGTTTTCTACTCTCGTTGATTTAAAAATATGAAAATTAAAAGAAAATAATTGCGTACTTAGAAATTAATTTTAATTCATAATTAATATACATGAAGAATGAAAATATTGACCGATGATTTGAAACCATTTTTCGATTCATCGTCCTAAATTGACGTTTTAATTTGGTACCGTGCTAATAAGTGGGCTCTCAATTAAGATTGGACAACATGACTGAAGGTAACTGTAAATTCCGAGTTGAGATCCGCAGGGACAATTTATTATATCCGATTTTCCAAGCTTAGGAAGCTACTTACGTTGCTTACGATGGCGTTAAACGGTTGTATTGTTTAGGAAAAACGTTATTTCTAATCCGGATACTTTAGGTATATATCAACCTCAATTAAACGTCAGGATCGATTTCTATTTAATTGCCTTTCGACGAGGGCAAAGTAAGACAGCTATTAATTATTTCATGTGGGTCATATCCAGCTCACTAAAAAGAAGCACTTTGGATCGTTATGACTGCTTTTTACAAGGATATTTTTTTTTCAATCAGAAAGAATAACTCTCTTCAATTGTCGTTATTGCGCCATTTTCTTCGATTATTTAATAAATTATAATTTATACAAAAATAAGTATATTTTCTTCAGGTAGGAAGTGATTCTCGCGGTAGTATCTTCAGTTTATGTACATCTTTTTATGTGGACATTATCTACAATCAAAGGAATAAGATAGAATTGCTAACACAATATCTGCACAATTCCGCTATATTCATTGGTTTGATTGCATTGCCCAATACTGCACTCTGTTCGTTCGCATTTATTGATACCGTTTCTTCAATCGTTGGAATGTGATAAATGTAATAAAACGGGCGATATATGCTATACTTCCAAATGAAATTCACTCCTTTTTATTCGGACATTATGTTCAATCAGTTGTATCAATTCGAATTGAGAAAACATGGCAGTGTATGCTATCACCGTATATCCAACGATTTCGCATATTTAAGCATGCAGACAAGACACTTTTACTCGGATCATTTGTATAAGAATGTATCTTCGTGACTTGATAATTTACGTACGTTTTGCGTTATCTATCTATCTCTATCTAGATCGATATATATATATATATATATATATTTAAGTTAACGTAAAGGTTTATCTATAAGCTCAACTGTCTACGACAATTTATTTAACATAACAGAAACCTTAGTTTTTCGGAGAAACATTCCATAAGTACTTGAAAGACAACTGTGTCTGCCAATATCGAGGACATATATTTTATTATCTACAAAATATCAATAATATGCAGGAAGAGGTTTTATCAGTGTATAGATGTCGCAGTCTGGCTGAAGAATTAAAATACATTGATCATTCATTGAATTTATACATTTCTTTTCACACAAAATTCTAATATATATATATATATATATATATATATATATATTAAAAGATGATCTTATTGAATCTTACCTTTGTTTTCATCTCTGTTTGTTTTTGATTGAAACTGTTCCCCACTCGATTAAAACTGTATGTTTTGAATGTTTTTGTATCTTTTATTTCTTAATTAATTTAATTGGATGTTTTTCTTCTGTTTCAAAGTCTTGTCAGTAGACGGAATTTTTATACGAAGATATAATGCCTCATTTCATGAAGCTTCTGTACGTGTTAGTATAAAAGGCTCTGACGAACACTTTTAGTATAAAACAATATCAAAAATAGACAAAATATTTCCAGACAGTCTTGGAAACGATTGTATGCCGAATGCTGATTTGTTTTGAATTCTTAGAACACAGTTATAATTATATTGATCTAAACTTAGACATTGTATATATATATATATATATATATACATGAGAAAGGAAGGATGAGGGTAATCCGAAGTAATGGGGAATGAAAAAGGAAAAACAAAAAAAATGTTTTTTTTTATGTTTTCATCAACGTTTGGTGTTAATTTGTAAGACTACCTCAGGATTATAATTTTAAGAAAAATGTCATGCAAGTACATTGAAATATTCGGTTGACATGATGGGTTAATGAGATGAAGTAGTAGCTACTACTGGGAGCGCAGCACCAAGGTACGGGCTGAGAGAAGTTGGTGGCAGGGAGTGAAATGAATGTTGATGGCTGTGAGTGAAAAAGGGGAGGGGTGGAGGGGTTAGTGAATTTGTATTAGGGTAGAGGAGGGGGTGCTGAGGTTTTTGTTGTGGTAGGTGTAGCATGGATTTTGAGGGGTTGGGGAGAGAAGAGGGGAGGCTCTGTGTTTTTGGTGTGTAGGTAGTGTCATAGTTTTAGAAAAAAAATGAAGATGATTTAAAAGTGGGCGGGTGGGTGGGTAAGAGTGTGAAAGAAGTAGTCGAAAGGGTGAGATGGATGATGAAGTCTTACAAATAAAGACGAAACGTTGATGAATACATAACACATTTTTAGTGTTTACCTTTTTGATTGCCCATATATATATATATGTGTGTCTGTGTACGTACGATCTTTTTGCACTACCGCGAATTTAGACTTCGTTTTTCGTTTAATCCTACCTGATTTCTTCCATAATAATTTGAATTTAACGAAATAGGAAGATATTTCGTGTGTGTTCATTCTTATCTCTTCTTAAAATTTTAGGGTTTTTCGATTAAATCTTTTGTATCGTATCTTCTAGTTTTAAGAAGAATTGCGCAAAATGAATATTTTAACACGTGATAAATGTAAGAGTTCAACTAGAGTATTTTTATTTTTTAGTTCGATATATTTTAATTACTTAGTGAAACCGCTCTTAGTAAGTCTTCTTCGAGCGCCTTTTTTATAATGTATGGACTTTAATTGCTCACGTAACTCCCGTCTACGGGTGATTATCATGAGACGTCGTCTCCTTTATAAGAAATTGAAATATGTTTCAAAGGTTTTTGCGGACAAAGGCGCATACATCGTTTTATTATTCGTATATAAACGTGCGACGTATCTGAGAAAAAGACGTAAGTAGACAGAGTCCCATTGAAAATATATTTATCGGTGATGACTTCTTTAGCATGTGTATATTTATAGACGAGCGATGTTACAGGAAGCGATTATGCGCAATCATTGGAATGGTACATCGTAATTGAAGCAATTTGAAAGTTTATTTCCGAAAATTGGTCTCATAAACAGGAACAAGAATGCATCGATATTGACGAAAACATCTAAGAAATATCTCAGAATATGGCAATTGTTTTTTTTTTTTCAATATCTCATGCACTGGCTTACCTGTTTCATATATGTATTTCGTAGGTTCAAATCTGAAACGCATCTTATCTGGGAATTATTCGAGCCAAATTTGGCCACACACAGCCATTATCTATTCTAGCAATGTGAATGGCAAATTAATGGAAGCCGTTTCAAAACCTGACGGGACAACATAAATGTCCCGTTGGGGTAATGATTATATTTAATATATAGCAATTGTATATTATATATATATATATATATATATATATATATATATAACATAATATAAAGCAAGTAAGATTTTCGACATCAGACTAAAGTGTTGAATCTGACCAAATATTAGATTCTCTCTGGCCAGTGAATTACAACATTTAACAATCTATTATATTCTCATGATTACAAGGGAATTTTAAACATCGATTACGTTCTCTATCCAGCCTAATATTTCCATAAATAGCTTAAACTTTGCGAGATAAACCGTTTATTTAATTATAAAAACTACGATTAAGAGAGCATATCAGTTCGTATTACATCCGCATATTTATTAAATTACCGCAAAATAGATGTGGTATGGCTGTAGGTATTCACCTATGTAGCGTAATTTATGTTAGTACTTCGTTCCACGGTTTCAACTGATGTTACTGAGTGGATTAATACTTTATTTCCATTTCTTATCGCATAGAATAATTAATAACACATTATATTACTACGGTAACATATCACATTGCAAGCTGGTGTTACTTAGACAAAAAATAGACATGCCATTATGACTACGTATTTTTCTCGTTTAAACGCTATTCATTTTATTTTCTATATAATTGTTCAGAATGAATTGATTTCATTTTTCGGGTTCCAGAAATGATATATATATATATATATATATATATATATATATATATATATATATATATATATATAAATTCAGGTAAGGTAAACATCAAAGTGGTAAACATTTAAAACATAACATAAAGAGTGCTCAGTATAAAATAGAGCTGTTATATATGAGATTATTTTTGTTTATACATACATGTACACAATCCGTGACAGGAAGGATCAGATTAATATTCTTGCTGATGAGATCTCAGCTTTTCACAGCTATTTATCGATAACATCGACATGCCAGTATCGCAGATTATGTTCATGTATATAAAACACTAAATATATATATACATATATATATATATATATATATATATATATATATATATATATATATATATAATGTATATGTGAAAAACAAATAGCATATTCAAGAAAAATACCCAATTGTACTTTTAGCTATAGTAAATATCTAATATAACGAAACCATTTATATGTGGATGGTAATATCTGTACACACACACAGCCACACCCACCCCACACACACACATATATATATATATATATATATATAACTTGATTTCTTGCGATTTACAAGCCAAGTATCATCGTATATTATCTTATTTACCCATACATTTATATATACATATAAAAAGAAAACACATTTTACCTCATGCATGTATATATATATATATAATATATATATATATATATATATATATATATATATATATATATATATATATTTGTGTGTATAAAATTACAATTCAATTACCCATAAGGAATTGCTTGCATTTATATTAATAAATCTTTTCGAAATAAAACACAATTTCAATGACGGCTTTAAATACACTGAGTGTGTTCTCTTGTAATTAATTCAATTTTCTCCCAAACAAACGAAAAAGCGTCTCGCAGACAGGCCATGTCAGACAATTCCATTAAAACCTCTTCTGACAGACATAGATTTGGCCTCTGTGACCCAATAACATGAATATCTCGTGAACGGATTTTTCGATAGATTTAGTTGCTATAATTGTTTTCTACAAAGTTTTCTGCTCGTATAAATTGGTAATTTTATTTTTCCGTGAATCGATTCGTTCCGAAAACAATACCTTCTTGACAAGAAACCATTACTCAGACTAAATTGTTTTACTAGAAATATCTACAAAAAACCTGTTTACCAGTGTAAATAAATCGAGTTTGCCTCTGGAAACAGCCATTGCACATTAACTATATCTAACCGAACTGATGCGTTGTAGAGACGACGAAACACGAATTTCTTGAGAAATATATATATATATATATATATATATAGAATGATGAGGATAATAATGATAATAATTCAGGTAAAACATTCACAGGGTAGTAATCCAAAGAATTTCAACCGGGTTTATAACAACTGCCCAAGATCAAATAGAGCTTTTATATACGATTATTTCAATTTACACAGACATGTACAAAATCTGCAACACTGGCATGTCGATGTTATCAATCAACAGCTATTATGAACTGAGATCTCATCAGGCAGAGTTAGAATCCGACCTTAACCTTGATTGATTGATTGAGGAAGTCTTGAAATAAAGATGAAAAGTTGATGAATACATAAATAATATTTTTGGTTTTCCATTTTCTATTACGTTGGAATATTATTACGATTTTTATCATATATATTTGTTGTTGTTTTCTGTGGGCATGATAGAACCTGGTAGTGCCCATATCTTCCACAGGCCACATATGTTCAGAAATGGTCACCCATTTAGTACTGGCCTTGCGGCACTTTAGTGATCTTACGGAAAACTGTGTTACTGTGATGATGCTATATATATATATATATATATGATAATGTGTATGTGACTTTATAATAATATGTATATGTGAATACATAATACTCGTATTTCGGAACATTGGCCATGCTGCCCCACTAGAGTTCGCGTTCATTAAGAATCCTATTTTAATACAGGATATATGTTTTGTGATCGATAAAAACATCAGGAAATAGTTTGATGGACAACGCCATATCCGAAATATGTACTCCGATTGGTAACTTTCAGTCCGAGTAACTTATTTAAATCAATTTATTGACATATGAGTGGATGGATTCTTATCTTCTAAATAAAATGTTTCCATTATTGAGTACCGCTTCATTTCCCCTTGTGTTGCATAATTCTCCAGATTCATCGATCCTGTCTTAACTTTTCATAAGAATGTCAGAACGTTGGCGTCTGTGAGTTACCATTAAGATTCACAAATAAAAAAAAACGGCGCGAAAAAGATGAGGGAGAAAGAGAGAGAAGGTGGGTGAGATCGTAATGCGGGCTCGTTGATTGCAACAGTTCACGCGACTTAAAGACTCCGCTGGAATGAACGAGTAACTAAATAGTTGTATATGGAAGAAAGGAAATAATAACATAAAAAAAAATGATTAGATGATTAAGGAAGACCATATTCGAAGACAGATTTAAACTGGGGAAATAATGCGGCGGGGAATGGCGTCGGTGGGAAGGTCTTTCTGAAAATGTAAAATCACAGCGGGGGGAAGAAAGGAAACGATGTAAAAAAAAAAACTATTAAAAAACGAAGTAGAAAAAGGCAGCTTAGAGAATAAGTTGCAAAATGGTGATATTTAAAAACAAAAAATAATAAAAATATATATATAATACCGGCAAATCAATTAGAACTGCCTTTTCACCCTTTTTACTCACTTAAATGCTGTAGAATAAAACTGTAAGCTTCAGGAGAAAATCAATCACATTCTGGTTTAAAGTCTGTAAAATATTAACAAAACACTTAATTAAGCATTTCTGTTTCGCAATTCATACTTTAGATGAGTAAAGTAAGTCGAAAGCTTGTGAAATATAAAAAATACAAAGCATAGATTTGTTAAATGTATTTACTTCTTTAACTAACGGATGGGCAACTTAAGGCCCAAAGGCCATATCCGGCTGTCGAATACTTTTCGTATGGCCCGTGGAGACATTTGATTAAGATTATTTTGTAGGAATGTATTTAAAATATTCTAAAGAGATTATTCGAAACACCGCGAATCGAGGGAGGCACGAGAGCGCTCTATCCCTTAATAGACTACACGAATGGCCTATGCTGGAGATCTCATTTCTTTGATCTATTTAAACTAAAACACCAATAAACACAATTAGTTAAAACTTTGCACAACATTTATATTTGATAGGTCGTATAAGTGTGTAGAAGTTCAGCATCATTAGTCAAGGCAACGCAGAGATCCAGAAAGTTCAATCACGAAATCATGTTATCTGTGTGTACGTATGTACGTACGTGCCACCCTGTATCTCATCAACTATTTGATGGATTCAGCTGATATTTGGAAGAGATAGAATTTCTAGGGTCTAGTTGATGCCATTTTAATTTCAGTTTACCATATACCTTGATTAGTCAAACTACCAACTATATCAGTTATGAAAAGGTATTGTATTGCGGCACAGCCTTTACAAAAGTAGTGACATTCCATGAAAAATGCCAGAATACTGAAATCATATGCCCTTAACAGGGTTAAGATGAAAATTCATATACACTAAATGCACAAAAGCAAGGAAAATCCCAATGTGTTACACTTTTATTGTCATTAAGGGTATGCGAGCACAACGGGGCTATGTATTTTACTGGTAGGATTTTTTCTTCAGCGCACCTCACACACTTCATTCACTCATGCATAGAGATTTATACTGTAGTGATGTGATAATGAAATGGATTGGTTGATATGTAGTCATACCCATAATGACAATAAAAGTGTAAACATTTGTGAATTTCCTTGCTTTTGTACATTTACTTTATATGAATTTTCATCTTAACCCTATTATTGGCATATGATTTCAGTATACTGGAATTTTTCATAGAATATACTACATACACTATGAGCCTGTCCTTAGGCTAAAGTAACCAATTGGTATATAAAACCTAACATTCAAATTGTGTTTTCTTTAGACTCTTAAGCTGATGTTAAATCGCGTTTTATAATTACCCGTCTGTTTTGTGCTCGTTCAATTGAAGGTGATTTTGTTCGAGAAAAATATTAAGAGGTTTCGATAGCATCTTTTCTGACAAATCGGCCAAATTTTCTCAGGCAACAAGAGATAGAACAGGTACATAAGAGATCTAGCTAAGTCTACTGAATATACGATAGTCTCCCTTTACCATGTTAGAAAATGCAGCTTTCTAACATATTGCCCACATATTCTCAGGCAGCATGAGATGGAACAGGTACATAGGAGATCTTGCTAAGTCTACTGAATATACGATGGTCTCCCTTTGCCGTGTCAGAAAATACAGCTTTCCAACATATCGACCAAATATTGTCAGGCAACATGGGATGGAACAGGTACATAGGAGATCTTGTAAGGCTACTGAATATACGATAGTTTCCCTTGACCGCGTTAGAAAATATATCACACTTGTTATCTTAGATCTCTATAAAGCAACCATTTAGCATGCATGGATGATAATTGTAACATATGGGCTTGTTCACCAATGTCTAGCTTCCCCTTTTGCCGGAAAGAGGGGCAGACAATTTTATTTAACCTAACAGACCCCGAATGATCTGCCAAGCTATAGCCTCTGTCGCATCGCCGCAGCGTTGCACCCATGTGTTTGTTTTATAAGTACTTCCACGGAACGTGCTCCGTTAAACTTACATCACTTGTACCCCCTAACCGAAATAAACCGACTCACCCGACTAGCTGCCCGACCCCACCTGTCCAATATAGAGATATCTTAATACTGAAAGTTTTTATTTCTTGTTAGCTTGTTTTCCTCGGACTACTTTCTTTTGGTATTAGATTACTGCTTCCCTGATAATACCAACACGCAGATATATAAATGTAATGTGAACAAACATTTTTATTTACTCGAGTCTCTACACAGATTGTCGCTATAAATCTTTTTCTCTACCACAGGAGCACTTTTCGCTGAAATGGTAAGGTATTTTGTCTGGTGAAATATAAGTCAAAAGAACAGAAAGAAGTATATATATATATATATATTATTATTATTATCTGCCTGTCTGTCTGAAGCCGAAACTCCAGAGTAATATTACTATTTACTTAGTGGGTCAGCTTCTATATATACTACTACAAAAACCGCCGTAAACGCTATGCGCATTTCTCAATTTACATAATAAATTGCTTTTAAAAATCTAATAAATTAGTATTCGCAAATATACACTCATGATTGTTTTTATCAGATTTCCACGTGTATTTACGCTATTTTGCTCGCTAATAATTTTGTATTAATTAAAATTAATTATTTTATTATTCATATATATATAGATACATGAAATGAGTTACGTAGTTAATCTATCTATTGCGAAACTGATTGAACAGCCAGCGTTACTCCATTGAATCGGTTACCGCCCTCTGATTATTCAGTATGGACGCAATACGGCGCGTTATTTAAAATGTAAACTAAATGCTGGCATTTACCGTGTTACTTCTACTCTTATTTTTTTAAATTAAAACGTTCTGAGGGTATCTATTTTAATAATCTTATTAGCCATTATGTTTTAAAACACACATTCATTGAATCAAATTGTTTAATTAAAATAATAATTGATTTAACAATTACTATTAAAAAAACCCACAAACACAAACATTATAATGAATTCAGTTTAGGTAAAATACTTTTTTTTCTTTTTTTTCGAAAGCATTTAAAAAAAATATTCGTGTTTACTGTATTTGATTTTTTAATAGTTTTATTTTAGGTACACCTTTTTCTCCGATTTGAAATACTTCCGATATCAACATTTTTCTATTTATGGGGGAGGGTAAAAAAAATGGGGTGGGTCGACATTTTTTTCTTTATCTGTAACTAAACATATTCTTGGTCGGAAACAAAGACAATCGATGTCTAACCAGCCTAGAAATATGACTGGGGCTCCATCGGTTTACGGGTGATCGTTCATTTCTGACGTGGCAGCCTAGCAAAAATATGCGACCGGAGGGAGCACATATTTGCTAGTATATATAATTCTAATTGTTTCCGAAATGAACGTTGAACGGAAGTAGGTACAAGAGTCAATCGGTATCCTTACTCATTGTTTAACGGAATTCAGGAGTTGCTTTGAACGTCATCTGAGACGAAGACTATTTCAGTTGACAGATTTCTTCAATCCTGTAAAATTTTGCCGACATTTTTCGGAACACATTTTTATGAACCCGCGGTAAATAATACCGAAACCCGGTCTCGTATTCAAACTATTGCTGTGCAAGGATGACGTATAGAGTTACCAATTCAATAGAATCAAACAGAAATCACGAGTGGCTTTTTCTGTGTGGCGTCTAAGAAACTTACCGGATGCCACATGCAATAACTCGTCAAATACACTGAATATCGAGCGGTTGCCTGACGTCATTGCTCGGGGCGAAACCATTACTTGGATCGATATGATTTTCAAACGAAATTGTCATTCTATTTGTGTGTCTTCCTTTCTGTATGGCTATTGTGCCTGTGAAGTTTTTCAAACCGCGCACGAATGTTTGAATCCTAGTAATCTTAAGATCCGTTATTTCTATACTATTCAATTAAAATTTCTTCCATCTCTTTCAATCAACGAGCATCATAGTTGCCTCAAGCAAAGATGTTATGTCTTTGATTGGCATCTGCTTACGTAACAATATACGGAATAACATGGCAGCGTTTCTTCTCTCATGATTATTGCTTCGTTTGGTTTATCATTTTATCCTTTATTTAATTTAATTCTATTTGTAAAAAAAATAATAATTTTTGAGTGTTTCTAAATATAGAACTCGGTCTTTGTTTTTGCATTCTTCCTTCCTGTCACCTTTCGAAACTAGGCTAATACCTGCCCCAGGATTGATAAAATACATCACTCGAGCAGTACAGCTTTGCTCCATTTCTCTGCCCCATACAAAAATTGAAATCAAGATATACTTTGTCTGAGATAATGTGTTGTATCGCTTAAGCAGTAATACATACATAGGTTCCCCTCCCTTTGGTTACATCCCTTTATAGATATTTAAGCAGTACTGATCTACAAATAGTATTTACACGTCTCATTCGCACAGCTGATATGTTAAATGAACGGTTATAGATGTCGAGTTACTATAAGAGGTGCTAAACGAACAGTCAGCAAATCTATTGTCAAATGCACTGATGAGTTTTCAAACGACGAAACAAGCGTGTGCACGGATATATAAATAATTTAATTATTAATATAAATAATTAATATCTATACATATAAAATAACTCTGTGTGTATGCGTACGACTGATCTTTGTGTCTTATGTTCACCCAAACAGCTGGATAGAATTGCTTGAATATTGGTATGTTGACTACTGATCTCTCAGTGAAGGTCATATGCTATATAAGAAATATATCACTTAAACGCTTGGGGTTCCAGGGGGCACAACCCCTCCCCACTAAAATCTTTTTTTCTCTTAGATTAAAATGAAATTTTTAACTATAGGTAAATAACAAAAATTGATGTATATTCCAAAGATTTCAGCACTGTTTGATAATATTAAGAGGGACCCCTGCCATGAAATCTGTTTTTCCTTTGATTAAAATTAAACAATAGATAAATGACTAAAATTGATGACTATTCCTTAACTTTAAGCAAATTTTGATATTACACTGCCCTCCGGTGGCACACACCCTCCACTAAAATACTTTTCCCTTTGATTCAAATGTAATATATATATATATATATATATATATATATATATATATATATATATATATATATTAAAGTGAAATATTTTGAAAATCAACAATCGTGCAAATTTTAAATGAAAAATTCATTTATTGAAATTTTTTTTCGCGAATTTTCGTTGTAAAATGCAACCTTCTCAAGCGAGACTGTTTTATAGTGTTTTTTTCTTCTTCCTCCTCATATTGGTAGTATTAACCCTGAGGTTTCGAAAACACGTCACAATCTTACGACGTTATATATTTATTTTTAGTCCTGGTGATGTTGTATACGCTGATTTGGCGCTTTTTTTAAGTAAGGAAAGGAAGTCAACACCCCTCAGGGTTAATACCACCAATATGAGGAGGAAGAAAAGAAGAAAAAAAACACTATAAGACAGTCTCGCTTGAGAAGGTTGTATTTTACAACGAAGATTCGCGAAAAAAATAAAAAAATTAAATAAATAAATTTTTCATTTTAAATTTGCACGATTGTTGATTTTCAAGATTTTTCACTTTAATACATTATAATTCGTGCTTCTAAGATGTTGATTTCCTTTTCTTCTTATATATATATATACATATATATATATATATATATATATATATATATATATATATAATGTGAATTAGTAAAAATAATGACAACTTACAACGCCATACAATGCCTTTTAGTTTTATCATTTGTTTTTTCTTCCAATTTAATTCTCGAAAAATTTAAAATAAAGATATTTTAAAATATCATTTTTTCCTAAAAACGAGATGATGAAAACAAAAAAACAAATAAGGTATTTTAATATATCTTCATTTTCGTTATATGAGAAGGGTACACCATCAAAGGGAAATCCAGTTTTCTAGATTATAGTGCCAATCAAAGTCACCGTTTTTTAAGTTTCTTCGAATAAACAGTTTCTTTGCGTTTTTACCAAATAGAAAAGTTTTCAACCTTCGGACGATTTCTTTTTCAGCTGAAACTTTGACTGATTAAACTCTAGTTTTAAGTCAGTCTATTTCCATTCTGCCGTTGTTTTTTTGGTGTACTTCCGTTTTGGCTGTGAAGGATTTTTGCATGGAATTTCACTTTGATGGTGCGTCAGTGGCAATGAGCCACGTTAAGATTATACAGGGTGGGCCAAAATAAGGGTCCTATCTTTAAATTTGAATAACTTGAATTTGAATAACTTCCACAAAATAAAAGTTAAACTCACCAAACTTCATGTGTGTGTAGACTGACCCTTCCGAGATTTTATTAAATAAACA
>OY744536.1:91711864-91744364 GCA_963556195.1 Sepiola atlantica | reverse complement strand
TAAATTTGTTTGTATTATTTGAATTCATAAAATAATAGCGGAACCCGTCGTCCGGCGTTGCACGGGAGAAAGTACTACCTATTGAATGACGTCGAATAAAAAAGAAACGGCCGATTGTTTTTTTCTCCCTCGTCTACCGTGTTGGCGAATATTTTAAATTAAACATTTTTTTTTAAAAAAAAGTCGTAGAGTAGAATGTCAATTCTTCATGGTACTCGGTGTAGAACGTTATTAATAACCGAGACGAATCTTATTAATCCAATATCAAAAACAGTGATAATCACATATTATAAAACGTGGTTTACCATGGAATCTGAGTGACCACAAGTTTCCCCAGATGTCTAGCTCTGTCTGACACATAATGGTTGTTGGCTTCCTTTCGCAATAAGTTTTAGTACATTCACATTACTCTCGTCTTTCTATTTGAGGTAACTCATTAGTTCATCTCCTCTTCGAAGTGTCTCTACCCCCATATCTTTCACGAGTATTTTATGTGGTACCGCTCCATGCTGGTTCCATACATACACACACACACACACATACACACATATACATATATATATATATATTTATTAATTTTATACGTACATATGAGTAATTCATGGACACGTGTTTCTGACTTACAACCGTCATCAACATGGCTAACTTGGCTTTTATGTACATATCAAATTGATAAATATATATATATATATTGACGAAAAATACGTTTTATGAAGTTATGGGCGACAATAATGCAATTTTCTCCAGCTTAGTCACTTAGAAAGTGATACAATCGAAATAATAGTAAGCACAAAAACAACGAACGTTGCAATCAGCAATAAAAATAATTACATAAAAATACATATATATATAATATATATATAATGTATAGATGGAGATAGAAGAAAGAGTGATAAATATGCGACGAATGTCCAGATTTATTTCAAATTTTAATTGTTCAATGCAAGGTGTATTCAGTAATAAACTAGTGTTTATTATTCTTTCCTTAAGCCAAGGCTTTTCAAAGATCGAGATCTTATCATCAGAGAAGAAATACAGATGGATAAGTTGACTTTCGAAAAAAACAAAGTTCAAATATTTGAAAAATATGAACAGAGTTATTAAAAAAGGCAGTGAAAAAAAGAAAGGTTTCGTAAAAAAGATATGCGGTTTGTTCGGGTAGTAAATTTCCGTTGTATATTTATTATTTATATATATATATATATATATATATATATATATACCTGATAGGCCCGATCCATTCTATTAAGCTTCATTTCCTGTACTATTGCTTCAATTTTGCATCTTAGTGGTTGTTTTCTAAGTACTATAAGGGTATGTGCTTCGATAAACTTGTTGTACTTATGCCACCCGAACGTTAATACCCCCAACACATGAATATCAGAAAAAACTGACCCCTTACTTGTAAAGGTCCCCAATAATCAGAAGACTTTCTACTATGATAGCTTCTTTCCCCGAACCGCTTGTTATTAGCATCCTCTTCCATGCACCTGGTTCCCAGACTGTACCAAAATGCAAAAATCCCCACGTAATGTAAACAACCCTCTCGCTGCACAACCCGGTTTTTTGGATGACCCTATAAATGTGGCCCTTAATTCAAAATAGCCTGAGACGTCTCAGTGGCAGCGTGCTTTGTTTGAGGTGAATTGAAGTAACTAAAAATGCTATTAATCAAGATTTTGTGATTGTTGACTACATAATCAACACAACAGTGATCCAACAATGACAATACATATATTACTTGATTAAATGTGTAACGGGACTTTTACGGTACACATGCACCTGGTAGGTACTCTTTTTTATTATTTAGTAGAGGGTTTCATTATCGGATCATCAGATATGAAATCGGGGGCATCAATGTTTGTATTCATAGCGTAGATTTATCATTTACATTCTATTTGTAAGCAACACCAAAAGATTGGCGTAGAAACTCAACTCGCGAGATACATACATATGCATATACACATATACACACACATATATACACGTACATATATACGCACGACCGCAGCGAAATGTGATTCGTTACTTGATTATCTTCATCTGTCGACATGATTGGATTCAACTGTTTTAGGCACGTGTTTATATTCATTTCACTTTCAATTTATATGCAAATGATATATTAGCAATGGATGCACTAATATAAGGTGATTAAGCGGTGGTGATACTTGCCTATGATATAAGTGCATATTTCTGATAGTTTTCTCTGTATAAATACTAGCAAAGTACTCGTACCAGGTATTTTGGGGAACATCCTCAAAATAGTGAAGTTTACAAAATAAAATGTACGTGTATATTTAAAGATGAAGGAGACTTGAACATGAACAGTCGGTTTCTATTATGTTGTCGTTTAGTCCTCACATTCCATGATTGATGTTTCTTACAACGGGGGAATAATCTTGCCTTGAGTGATGCCCATGAAAATGTGTAGTCCATGGTTAACAATGATCGGTTCGATAGTTTCGGAGTGCATCATATACATAAAGTATAATGGAATTAGCTGATGAATTTTGTTAAATCTCTACAATCAATCCAGGTCATACAATTTGAATAAATATAGTAATGCTCTATCCAGTATATTGAGCTTCTATTTTTATCCGGATGTCTCACTAATTATAAGATATTAGTGTACGCTTATATCTTTTGTTGGATTCTTCATATATATATTTTTTATATATATATATATATATATATATATACCTAGAACTATGAGCATATTATATATATATTACATATATGTATATACATATATATATATATATATATATATACATATATATATGTATATATATATATATATATATATATATATATATATATATATTGTTGAATATAAGAGACAACTCATGTCTAGAATTCCTTTGGTAGATCTTTAGTCTCGGATGGGAATTGGCTGATGAATTTGCAAAAGTTTGCATTTGACTCCCAAGTACTTTCAGACCCATCCGGCCCAATCTTCAAGGGAAATGAGGTTAATCAGGTACACACTATGTGTTATATTAATACTAACACATGGGCTGTATCTGATAAACCTCATTCCCTTGAAGAGGGACTCGGATGGGTCTGAAAAGACTTGGGAGACAAATGCAAACTTTGGAAAATTCATCAGCCAATTTCCATCCGAAACTAAAGATCTACCAAAGGAATTCTAGACATGAGTTGTCTCTTATATTCAACAATATATATATATATATATATATATATATGAAGAAATCACACAAAAGATATAAGCGTCAACTAATATCTTATAATTAGTGAGACATCCGGATAACAATAGAAGCTCAATATACTGGATAGAGCATTAATATTTTGTTTTCAAATCGTATGACCTGGATGGATTGTATAGATTTAACAAACAACTATGTTTCTAGGTTGATATATTTGATGTTATATCTTTTTATGTATTTTTGTATATATTTTTATATATTTTCAAAGTTTAATTTTATTACTCGTAGTGGTATAACTGCGGTAATGGTCTTCTAAGGAGAAGAATTTTCTTTGAAAACTCATGAGCTAAGGACTTGAAGATACTTTGCTTAGACCTTGAATTATAATAAAATTGGATTGACACCCTATTTCATTACTTCATTCTATATTGTAATATATATATATATATATATATATATCTTAACTAGAGTACAAATAAAATAAAATCAGTTTCTCACCTACATGGGTGCTTAACAAGTTCTGTTACTTACGGCATAGGCATAGCGATATTCAGTTAGTTATTCTATCCCCCAAACTGCTATATTGTTTTAAAAAACACAATTTAAATTTGTATCACTTTTCCTCGATTTTAATATTTAGTCATTCTCAGATTTTTGTTCTCGGAAAAGATTTTGACGTTGTTATAGAAGTACTACCACGTCTTCTTCATTCCCATTCATTGAATGAAACAATTAATAAGACGCATAATTGTGTATGCACTGTTTCTTTTTGTTTCACTATTAGGTTTCCCTTATTTACGGAACATTATAGATTAAAATATAATGCAGCTATAAATAAAAACAAAATCATATCTAATTATACTCGATAAATATAACATACAAATACATTATTCATACAGAACTGGTTCTAAAATCGCTGTGTCCTCACACGACTCTTGTAGCACTTTTTAACTTCATAGCACTGTCGGCCTTCCATACTAACAATAGAAACAACACTACTATATTTCCTTGCGTTTTGTTGTGTAACTAAATATTATCAGTAAACCGCAATTAATACTCATGCTTATTTCATTTTCTACCATAATCTTAAACTATCTGTACGTAATCTATAAGTATGTCTCATTTATCACACCGGCTACAAGCACAGGTTTAGAGCAGACTTCTTAAATACACTTACATCACTAATTAGAGATTTCTGCGATTGACTCAATATCATAATTGATGAAATCGTTGCTCAAATAAATGAGTTATTCGGGAATTGTAAATATCATCATATAATCTAACTTCAGTTGATCGTGATTACTTTCTTTAATATTTTGTATATATTCATAACTTCTTAAACTATGTAGCAGTGTCGTTTAAAAACACACATCGAAATTCTAGCAACATTTTATTTATTCCTTTTTTTATAGACTTCTTTCTATGAAAAAGAGTTTTTCATTAAAACATGGATTGAATTAATATTGTTATTTCTCTTTTTTTCTAGGTAAGTACAGAGTTTTATCATCTAAGACATACATGTAATGTAAGTATATTATTTTCTTTTGCATGAAGTTGAACATATATATATATATATATATATATATATATAGTAAGTATACAATTGCCATTCAGTACCTACGTCAATATTACTTAATATATGAATAAAGCATTTTAGTTGTCCACAATATATCTATCAATGTTTCTGCGTATCTCATTTGTAATTAATATTGTTCGCACTTTCTTCCTCTCTCTCTAGAGAGCAGTGGTTCTTAACGTTTTTTCTCCAATTCCCCACTATTTAGTGAGCCAGCTCTCCATTCCCACCACAGCTATCACATGGAAATAAACACATACGAAAAGATTCGTTATGTTTTTTCTAAATATATTTGGCCTATGAAAAGCATACAAAACATGTAACACTAGCACTAGACGCAGACAGGTTAATGAGACTTTTGCATCTTTGGGGTATGTATCTGTGAGATAAGGAAAAGAATATATAATGATAAGGTACCTGAAGAGAAATAAAATGAAAAGAAAGCAGTGACAATCACACAAGAGAGAAACAAAAACCGAACAACAGAAGTGCCATTGAATCAAGAAAATGGTCAAAATTATCATGGTCAAAGTAAGTCAACATTTGGATGTAATGTATTAAATTTTTAAGCAGTTGTTCTTCTGTCCGGACCGGTCATTCCCCACTTAGCAACTCCGCCATTCCCCATCAGTGGGGAATTCCCCACAGGTTAAGAACCACTGCTCTAGAGAGAGCAAACTATATTCATTACAAGTGAGATACGCAAAAACATTTATAGTTCATTCATCGAGTAAATCTCAAGGCTACATGGCATTACACCTGCGTAGGTCAATTTTAATAGGTACATTGTATACAATTAAAACGCTCTATTCATATATTGAGTAATGTTGACGTAAGTATTGAATGACAATTTTATACGTAATATATTTTAATAATATATATATATTTATATATATATATATATATATATATATATATATATATATATGATTATTTTTATTTACACAGACATGCACAAAATCTGCGACACTGGCATGTCGATGTTATCGATCAAAAGCTATCATAAACTTAGATCTCATCAGGCAGAGTTAGAATCCGATCTTAACCGTAACTCTGCCTGATGAGATCTCAGTTTATAATAGCTGTTGATCGATAACATCGACATTCTAGTGTCTCAGTTACAATGTGCCTTGTCGTGATAAATATAACTAAAGAAAAAAGACTCGAGGATGACCTCAATTTGCATCCGGTACTGAGTATCACCTTAGAATGCATCCGGTACAAGGATTTGGTGAATGTGGATTCACCGTTCGGTTGCGATCACTCCAAGGTTTGGATCGGGAATAGTAGTACCTTCCATGTTTCCATTTCATGAGTTAATTGCAAATTACAGAATATACGACTCCAATACGAATGTTTTCGCTCTTTTAGCTAGGACCTAAATGTTTTATCTGTTTCTGTGTTCAATTATTTTCCTTAATATTTCGGCTGTGTACATCATTGTTGTTCGTTGTATGATCTAAACGTTTCCTTTGATTTCAATTCTTCCCCGTTTTGTTCTAGCTGTTTGGTAATTGCACATAGTGCTCCTACAATTATTTGTAATATAGCGAAGACAGCAAATATGTACTGTAGTATCAGAATTCTACACTACATCTTTTCTGTCCTCGGTCAGTGAAGAAGACATCCTTCTCAACTGAGAATTATTTTTCTATTTTGTTTCCCGATGGACAGTGCCACTGTTTTAGGAGCTGGATTGTCTCCACATAAAATCGATCCTGTTTCATACCCTGCCATCGTTGAGAGGCAAGTAAATATCGACTACAAACACATTGATCTAAAAAAATCGTACATTAATTAGAATCTATTTAATATTTTATGTGTTGTAGATTGGCAGCACACAGTTTTACCCGAATAACTGGATTCAGCATTAAATAACCAGAAAAGCGTTGATATGTCGTAAACAAAACAACGCAATTTAAATGTTTACTACTCCTACTACTTGGCCTTTTGGCTAAGATCAAAGTGTAGTATCTGTTCCGATGGATACTGCACCCCATACTGGTGTTGTCTTGGCCTTCGGGTCTTGATTTACGCCGGTCAATGGGTATGTCCTGTGCAGTTCTGAGAGGTCCACCTTCCCAGGCTTTGCCTCCCCTCTTTGGGGAGGAGTAAGTTTATTGCTTACTGTCTGAGGCGCCCCTACCGGGGATTGCCGACGGGGCTGCCCAGGCAATTTTTAAATCCTACTTTCCCGACCCGACCTTGGGTCAGATCTTACTTGTGGGAGTAAGATAAAAAAAAAAAACTGGCCTTGTGCTTAACTCCTGGAGAGGAGTAAATCAATACTCCTACTACTTCTACTGTTACTACGAAGAAAACCTGCTAAATATTAAATTTTGCTGTTCTATACCGTTACAAAGTGAAACCAAGGGAACAGAGAAACGACACAACTACATAGAACTTGTAAAACACTAACATAAATATGGAATATTAAAACAATCACTATGATACAAAGTGTTGTATGAACAGTCACGAAAGAGCTTGAAACAGACAAGTAGGAATTACGATAAAGTGAAGATTGAGATTATAAAACGAACAGCAATGATGAGCACAACCAAACTATTAAGGGAAATCCTTAAATGCGGAAGCCAACCCACATACATAACACACGCTTTCTAGCTACAGATAAATGTAAATAAGAAACAACGGATGGTGTAGACCCGGAATCGCTTGATACTACACACAATCTCTGAGAGACTCATCGTCATTCAAAGTCCAAATACCAATGATCGTTGTTAGCGGTAGATCGATGGTAAACGGGTGTTTTGATAACGCAAATAAATTGTCAAAGTTTTATAAATAAGGTGAAGAGTGCTGGAAATTTGAGAATACTTATTGTCATTCAGATTCCAAAGGAACACCACGATGGGACATCACTGATAATAACAACTCTGTAAACTCCTAGGAAGTAAAATAAGTTATCCTCATCTTCTATGCTTCTGATTTTTTTCCTCTACTTCCTTCCTTCTCTTTCCACCCGAAACCCATTAGACACTATCCCTTTCTCAAGTGAGCGCCCCTTTTTTTCTTACTCGGTAGCCCGTCATTATCGCTGATCCGGCACAATCTTTCGATCTCTCTCCTCGGCAGATTCTTGCCTTGTCTATTTATATTTAGTCCGGTTGTTATTCTTTATTCTGTTCTTTATAGCAATGATATTTTAAGTTGCATTGTCCATTCGAAATTCGCTTTTTTTTTTCTCTCCTATATTTGATTTTACTTTTTGCAGTGGGTGTCTTTTTTTCCTTCTTCTGTAAGATTTCTTCCTGTTAACAACCTCGTACATCTTGTTAACACTTTCTGGTACCTTTATTTCCCAGCGCTATTATTTCCTTCCCGTAAAAAAAAAGAATGCGCAGACAAAAATAACTGCCAATATTTAGGACACCAGAATGTGTAAAAGTGTTGTTCTTTTGTGTGGCGAGAGCGTGACCTTACTGACTGATGACTGCAAAATATAACGGCAACATCGATTGTATGAATTCCTATAAATAATCAATGAGATGTTACGAAACAACTATTTAACAATTTGGGAAACAACGTTGTTTTTTTTTCTTCATTGATAAAATAGCAAGGCAACCCGGCGTTGCCCGTAGGAGTAAATAAGTAATTGTTATAAATAACAATTTATTTCCTACTGTTGTAATATGCGAGGAAAATGTATCTCAATCTTTCTCTTTGTCTGTCTCTATCTCTCATATATATATATATATATATATATATATATATATATATTTAGTTTTTTAAAAAGAATATAGAATGTTTTACCGGTAATTCCTGTACTATCCGAAATGTTTCACATTGCAAGCTCAATGAAGTTGTGTTAAAATATTCAGAGCATATATGTAGAATTCAAAAAATAAAGTGTATATATATATATATGTATTAGTTTTTAACAAAATAATATGTAATTGTTTACCGGTAATTCCTGTACTATCCGTAATGTTTCACATTGCAAGCTCAAAGTCGTGTTAAAATATTCAGAGTATATATGTAAAATTCAAAAAATAAAGTGTATATATATATATATGTATTAGTTTTTAACAAAATAATATGTAATTGTTTACCGTATACTCCTGTACTATCCGTAATGTTTCACATTGCAAGCTCAAAGTCGTGTTAAAATATTCAGAGTATATATGTAAAATTCAAAAAATAAAGTGTATATATATATATATGTATTAGTTTTTAACAAAATAATATGTAATTGTTTACCGTATACTCCTGTACTATCCGTAATGTTTCACATTGCAAGCTCAAAGTCGTGTTAAAATATTCAGAGTATATATGTAAAATTCAAAAAATAAAGTGTATATATATATATATATATATATATTTAGTTTTTTAAAAAGAATATATAATTGTTTACCGTATACTCCTGTACTATCCAAAATGTTTCACATTACATGCTCAATGAAGTCGTGTTAAAATATTCAGAGCATATATGTAGAATTCAAAAAATAAAGTATATATATATATATATGTATATATATATATATATTATATGAATGGAATAAAAAAGAAGCACACATAAGTATATGTACTATAAAACGTTGAGTTAAATGAAGATAAATATGGAAACGATATATTTTCACTCTCATCTGCCACTCTGGATCAAATTCTCTAATTACATAACCATCCAGAAATCGATAGTTTTTTTCACTTTGGGATCTAGCAAGTGATCTGCAATGTAAAACCTGGATTCTGAGTTGATACTATTTGTTATACTGAGAATATGTATTATTACAGTCACCTTCAAAATAAATAAAAATATCCCCCAGTCTGCTTCCTCGCTATGGGATCCATTGAGGGCTGCTCGATTTCTATCCCAGATAATCGATCGTAACACTTTACTTCTTAATGTCAATGTAGGTTCAGTTATATCTGCTCGGGAAGAGGACAGATAAATATGGGCACATTCAATAGTTTTTCTCTCCCCACCCACATACTACTTTCTAAAAATAATAATAAAAAAGAATTGCTAACTGTCCAATCTCTGTTCAGCATTTTAAATGTTTATGTGGACTGAAGAAGCTCTGTTTTATCAACTCCTCCATACATCCCTGTTCGTCATAGATCCGTGAAGATATTCGAGTTTAGAGCCAGTATCTTCGGTCAACTGTTTTGTGCATGTCTAATAGAGTAGTCCAACTTTAACTGCTCCATGTGTTGTCGTCCATAACATCAGATCACTAATAACCTCTTCTTTGCTTCTATAACAATGTCCAGCGTATCTCATTCTCCTTTCTTTTATTACTGATGATATTTTAGACAAGTTGCCATACAGCCATTTATTAGAGTTGAGAACTATGGTCAACTGTTTTGTGTATGTCTTATAGGATCACCCAACTTTAACTGTTCCATGTGTTGGCGTCCATAAAATCAGATCACTGATAACCTCTTCTTTGCTTCTATAACAATGTCCAGCGTATCTCATTCTCCTTTCTTTTATTACTGATGATATTTTAGACAAGTTTTAGACGGTTTTAATGACAGTTATTTCGATTAAGATATTGGTAGAATTCAAAGACACGTAGAGTATTTGTCTTCATGAATACCTCAGACCTGATTTTAAATATTGGATAGTAAGACCTGCAATTCAGTAGATAACTATGGAAATTATGTGTGGAATAATGCATTTAAAAGTGGAGTCGTTGTTGTCAGACTTCCTCTATAATTCATTTCAAAGATTGTACGAGTTGTTCAATGTAGATAAAAACACCAGTTATCGATTTCAGACGTTTCAAAACCTATGAACACATCTCTGAATTGTTTTAAAACATCACGTAATGATTAACACGTCTGTATATTTATGTGTCCTCATTTATTGTTCAGTTAGATTCTAGGTCAAAAATTGCATTTTGAGTGGGAAAATGTGTTACACTATCAAAATAGTGACAAGTAACCCAGCAATATTAAACACATGCGCTTCTTTAAACACATTAAAATAAAATAAGAACACTAGAAAAAATAGATGATCAATCAATACATTCTTAGAGAATGGGTCTAGTTTATTCACTTTGATTGACAACCACACATAAATGTAAATACGATTATTTCAGATGAGATTGTAATATGGAATGACCGATTTCTTTAATTTGCTATGGAATCAATTATATTAATAATCAATCTCTTTATTTTATTGCAAGAAAATAAAATTGAAACAGTATACTATATAATTGCTAAAGCTCTTCTTTCAGATCACAGCTGTATGAAGAAGTACACTAATTTTTAGTTATTAAAAGTAAACATTGAAGTAATTATAATAAGTAAACATTGAATCAGTGATAAAAAGAACAGCATTGAATTAATTATAAAAAACAACATTGAAGCAATTCTGAAAAGAACACCATTGAAGCAATTCTGAAAAGAACAACATTGAAGCAATTCTAAAAAGAAAAAAACATTGAAGCAATTCTAAAAAGAAAAAAACATTGAAGCAATTCTAAAAAGAAAAACATTGAAGCAATTCTAAAAAGAACAGCATTAAAGCAAATAGCAAAAGGACACCATTGAAGCATTCTAAAAAGGACGGCAATGAAAAAAAAATTATAGAAAAGGACGACACTTAAGCAATAATAAATGAGAAAGCATCGTTCCTATTATAAAAAGAACAGCACTGAAGCAATTATAAATAGGACAGCATTAAATTCATTATAAAAAGGACGGCACTGTAGCAATTATAAATAGGACATCATCGAAGCCATTATAAAAAAACGGCACTGAAGCAATTATAAGTAAGAAAGGCATCGATGACATGAAAAAGGACGCAACTGAAGCAATTATAAATAACACGGCACTGAAGCAATTATAAATAGGACGGCACTGAAGCAATTATAAATAGGACGGCACTGAAGCAATTATAAATAGGACGGCACTGAAGCAATTATAAAAAGGAACGCATCGATGACATTATATAAAGGACATCACAGAAGCAATCATGAATAAGAAAGCATCGATGCCATTATAAAAAGGACGACACTGAAGCAATTATATAAAAAAACAGTTATAAAATCGACAGCATTGAAGCAATTATGAAAATGGTTGCATTGAAGCAATTATTAAAAGGTCGGCATTGAAGCAATTATGAAACCCTTTTCATAATTGCTTCAATGCGGCATTAAAGCAATTATGAAAAGGGTGGCATTGAAGCAATTATGAAAAGGGTGGCATTGAAGCAATTATGAAAAGGGCGGCATAGAAGCAATTATTAAAAGGGCGGCATTGAAGCAATTATGAAACCCTTTTCATAATTGCTTCAATGCGGCATTGAAGCAATTATGAAAAGGGCGGCATTGAAGCAATTATAAAAAGGGCGGCATTGAAGCAATTATTAAAAGGGCGGCATTGAAGCAATTATTAAAAGGGCGGCATTGAAGCAAGTATTAAAAGGGCGGCATTGAAGCAATTATTAAAAGAGCGGCATTGAAGCAATTATGGAAAGGACGGCATTGAAGCAATTATGGAAAGGGCGGCATTGAAGCAATTATTAAAAGGGCGGCATTGAAGCAATTATTAAAAGGGCGGCATTGAAGCAATTATTAAAAGGGCGGCATTGAAGCAATTATTAAAAGGGCGGCATTGAAGCAATTATTAAAAGGGCGGCATTGAAGCAATTATTAAAAGGGCGGCATTGAAGCAATTATTAAAAGGGCGGCATTGAAGCAATTATTAAAAGGGCGGCATTGAAGCAAGTATTAAAAGGGCGGCATTGAAGCAATTATGGAAAGGACGGCATTGAAGCAATTATGGAAAGGACGGCATTGAAGCAATTATGGAAAGGGCGGCATTGAAGCAATTATGGAAAGGGCGGCATTGAAGCAATTATTAAAAGGGCGGCATTGAAGCAATTATTAAAAGGGCGGCATTGAAGCAATTATTAAAAGGGCGGCATTGAAGCAATTATTAAAAGGGCGGCATTGAAGCAATTATTAAAAGGGCGGCATTGAAGCAAGTATTAAAAGGACGGCATTGAAGCAATTATTAAAAGAGCGGCATTGAAGCAATTATGGAAAGGACGGCATTGAAGCAATTATGGAAAGGGCGGCATTGAAGCAATTATTAAAAGGGCGGCATTGAAGCAATTATTAAAAGGGCGGCATTGAAGCAATTATTAAAAGGGCGGCATTGAAGCAATTATTAAAAGGGCGGCATTGAAGCAATTATTAAAAGGGCGGCATTGAAGCAATTATTAAAAGGGCGGCATTGAAGCAATTATTAAAAGGGCGGCATTGAAGCAAGTATGGAAAGGACGGCATTGAAGCAATTATTAAAAGAGCGGCATTGAAGCAATTATGGAAAGGACGGCATTGAAGCAATTATGGAAAGGGCGGCATTGAAGCAATTATTAAAAGGGCGGCATTGAAGCAATTATTAAAAGGGCGGCATTGAAGCAATTATTAAAAGGGCGGCATTGAAGCAATTATTAAAAGGGCGGCATTGAAGCAATTATTAAAAGGGCGGCATTGAAGCAATTATTAAAAGGGCGGCATTGAAGCAATTATGAAACCCTTTTCATAATTGCTTCAATGCGGCATTGAAGCAATAATGAAAAGGGCGGCATTGAAACAATTATAAAAATAAAAAGGTATAAATTCTGAAACATGAAAGCAAAGAGAAAAGTAACGCATTAAAAAGTTAAATATTTATACAATTAGAAATAAGGCAATTATAAGATTTAATTTTAACCATGTCAAAGTAAAAGAATGACAAAAAGTATGATATTAATATTTTTTTAAGAATTACATGGAAGCAATCAATAGCAAGACACTTTTTAAAAAGGGCAATATAAATAAACTGTACAATCGGCAATTATTAAAAGGTCGAAATTATAGGTATAACAAACTTGAAAATATTATAGGAATGATAGAAAACGCCCATAACAATTAACACACATTAACAGGACATTTAAAAAAAAGAAGCAATATATAAGAAATGATGACAAGAGAAGTAGAAAAGCTAATATAAAATGGGCAATATAAACGCAATTCTTAAAATTGTTGATAGACACACCCAGAACTTTTTTTTTAAATTTTCATCTTTCCTACAGAAAAAAACACACATGCATGTATGTCTCGGAAGTTTCCTAACCATTAAAACTATAGAAAGAAAAAAAATATATATATATATCATATATATATATACATACACCAAACCTCAAATGACAAATGCAATGTAACCTTGGATGCAAATAAGATTGGCATGATCCAAATAAATACCTGCAGAAGATCGACGACTTTCGCAGGGAAGCTCCTTTCAATGCATGCATGCTCTAAGCGATGTAAGTAAATCGAGAAATAAACCCCCTGAAAACGAAGCAAATGCATCTTTAAAAAAAATGCAAAAATAAATGAAGAGATGGAAAATCTGCCAAACCTCACGTGTTCTGTTAAAGAAAAAATACAAACATGTATTTTTTATGAATTTGTTTCTAGTTCACATTAACTTTTATATTATTTTTTTGAATTTGTTTTTTTTATTGCACAAAACGTTTCTTGTTTTCTCCATCTTTTTATCGTTCAAGTTTGAGATATTGGATTATCTTCCCTTAGACTTTTTAACGCTGTCATAGGCTTTAAAGATCATCATTGGCTTAACGTATGTATATCGCTATAACTCTCACTATTATCCCTATATAAATATATATATATATATATATATATATATATGTGTGCATATATAAAGGTAGATGTCACAATACTTTAACATATATATATATATATATATATATATATATATATATATATATATATACATACATATATTTAATACTGACAATTAGTAGAGCATTAGTACCGCAAGTTTCGTGTTTTGAAGGGACCGACATTATATATATATATATATATATATATATATATATATAGATATTTTGATGTTTCACTGAGGCAATTCAGTAAAGTCCGGAATAAGGCCAATAAAAACAAGCTCGGTGAGCCCCGATTATAGAGGACAGTGCATTTATACGTATATTTGGAGAGTTTACTAGTTTGTATAGCTTTACAGAATAAATAAATAATACAATAAAAGATCGTTTCGTTGTGATGAATCTTCTCTGGAAGAAAGGGGAAATATATCTTGGTAAACTCTCCAAATATGTATATGTATATATATATATATATATTACACATTCATTATTTATTACCTACAGATATCGATGTTTCATGCTAACGCAATCTTCAGTGCAGGAAGTTAATACTCTACGGTCAGCGGCCTCGAACTCCGATCACAAATCGCCACTGATAGGTAGTCAAGAGCGTTCCCCCTGTCGGCCACAACGAATTAGCTAATAATTAAGAAGGAATGTAACTTTGTAAATACCGAGTCGGCGGGTATTCTACACGAGCAGTTGAAAGTGATCAACAAACTGTGTTTGGATCTTGCATATATATATATATATATATTAGTAATTCTGCTTAATAAAATCCACGGGGTAAAAAGCTAGTGAATTCTTACAATAAATAAAGCTGTTAGGAAGTATGAACTCTTTATTCATACAAACATTTTAGGCTACACATTTGCAGACATGAATATGTATACCTGTTAATCTGTATTTAAAAGCTGTTTGTATAAAAACAATTATATCAAATATGTTTGACTAAAACGTGTCGCAAATATATACATATTGAGTGACACCGAAAAGGACCGTAGAGAATTAGACTATTTCATTGATAAATACAAATGCGATCAGGGGAATCTAAATTTCTATGGTTTATATATATAATGTATACATAAGTGTGTATAGGATTCACTATTAAACCAGTCATTATCAATAAGAGAATGTATTCTAGGCAACACGGTGTGTAATATGTACATACTATTATTTGTAAACGTAGGGGTTCCCTCACACGGAACTCAAAAGAGTAACACATTTTTAAAAATAATCTAGTATCAAAAAAGTTAATAAATTAAAAAATGCTCGACCATAAATGTTCAAGCATACATACTATGGTTGAAAATGTATGGTCCAGAATTTTTGATAAGTTAATTGGCACATATATTATAAACACCTCTGAGCGTTTACAATATACATGTCCTAATTAACTTATCATTACGAATATATTTATGTAAGGGTACAAGGTTAGTATCGAGGATACCTCATTATTTTGTTGTAAACTTTTCCATTTAAGAGTAGTTCCAACAAAATCGCACCCTACCCCAAAACAAAATTAAAATTAGTCAGATATACAGGATGAATAAAGGGTTGTAACCCAATATAACCTTTCGACACTTACTGGATTGATAGCGTAGAACTGTGTTTCTTATATATTTGAATGTAAAAACGTATTTAGGGCAAAGCATTTTAGATATCTCTTACATTTTTCAAAAGGCGGCTGTTTCTCTTGTATATGTGTATATAAAGTGCCCGAGGTAAAAAATGAGTAGAAACTACTCGTAGAAATTCCGACACCTTCAATATTTGTGAACTCATAACAATGGGTATTAGACATCAATTAAAATATATTCCTGAAAATTCTATTTTCTTTGGAGTATTTCGAAGTTTAAGAGACATGATATAGTCAAGACCACCCATGTCAAAATTGAATTATATTGGATTTGCATTGAATTTGATGAAAGGTTATTTGACACTAATTAAGTATTATTCACTTGGTTTCAATTTCTTCTCGAAGACCCTTAAGTTTTAAATATTAGACATATTCAAAAATAAAATCTTGTAAAGAATTTCACTCATAATTGAGGATACTAGACACAAGGGTGATTCTAGATGGATTAACATTTCTTGTAATTTAATATATAAATAGCGCAAAGCTGTTTTCGTAGAGAATTATTTCCTGTCCTTGGGTAGAATTATTTTAACATATATATATATATATATATATATATATATAAAACGATCGTACGCCAAAGAAAATTTGTTGATGCTTAAGTATCAGAAGTGATATAAATAATACGTTAGAAATGTTTTTATTTCAATTTACACTTTATATATATATACATATATATATATAGATATGAATTACATACATAAGATGTGTGTGGTTGTGCATTATTCTTACATTGAGAAAATCAGAAGAAATGTCTTCGATTCTTTTTTTCTAAAAAGACGCAGAGAAATATCGCAAAAACTACAAAAACAAATCCTTCACGACTTTCTTGCGCATTTCCAAGACATGCTTCAGCGATTTCTTTCACTATCGGGCGAATTTCAAAAAGGCTTTGTTTGTTTCCATCAGCGTTGATCTGCCTTGCCAACCGGAATTGCCTATTGCTTACCGCGCCGATAAAAAGTCAAGCTATCTCTAAGCATGCTGTGTAAGCAGTTTGAACACAACGATAGACGCCACCATTTTCTACCGAGTCAAAAACATATCTTTGTCTCATTCACAAAATAAGTATTATTGTTTGTTCCGCCTTTCAAAATATAAACAAACAAAAACGCATGATACAATCCCAATTTCCTCCAGGTTTTTTTTTTTCATTATTCTATTTAATATTCAGACGTAAACAATGATTGACTCCTTACGATTCTGTCGTCATTTATCTTGTCGAATATTTTAGGATTACTGAAATGCATGTCATTTTGTTCCCCATTTATATAAAATACTTATTTTTCTTTTATTGTTTGTGTATCGACACAATTACTTACAAAGTTCAAAGTATTCCCTTTAATCGATATATAATAATAATAATTAAGTTTACATTTTACTATAAAATTTAAAACTAAAAAAAAGCGCTGAAATTAATACTTATAGCCAGGTGAAATATCAGAAAAAAATATGTATACGGAGTTCAGAGGGGGTAAACAATCTTATTAGGCTCGATCATTTTGCGGGGTCACGCACTTACACGGATACTGCTAGGGGCAATACAAGTAGTGAATATTATGCGTTATGTGTGTGGTTAGTCTGATTTCGCTGACGATTTTAAACGTAATTGTTACTTTTATTTTACTATTAAATCTGAAACGAGTGTTACAAAATACGAAAGAAACACTAAAAACCTACATTTTCGCCCCTTAAGTACAGGTAGAGATTGGACAAATTGGAATGGACTACTTTTTTATTTTGAACATAGTTCACCCCAAACAAGGCAGGCTGCCACTGTAGTCGTAATGGGCTACTGAGAAAAAGCGTGAGCGATTTTACTGGGGAGGGCCAACCTAAATTGGGAGCTATGCAGCGAGATGTCGGTTTACATCATTTTTAAATTTCTGCATGGCAGTACCGTCAGGAAAACAGGAAGCAGGAAGGGAGTTCCAGAGTCCAGACGCAACAAGGAAAGAAGCTTGAGTAGAAAGCTCTTCGGCATCTGGGGACCTCCACAGTGAATGGATGTGATTTGACAGATTGTCGGGTTGGTCTAGATAATTTACGTCATGGGGATCCTAGAGCAGCAAGCTCATCAGAGAATGATCCATTGAAGTCCTTGTAAAACAGGCATGATGGAGCAACATTGCGGCGATGTGACGGGCTGGAGCTTGGTGGATAGTGAGGGATCTATCAAGTTGACAACTCTCTTTTGGACCATGCCTAAGAGAGACGGACTAGTGGATGATGCCCCAGCCCAGATGTGGCAACAATACTCCATGCATGGACGGATGCTGGAGAGCAAAATGAGATTTGATATGATTGAAACTTTCAAGATAATTAATGGCATTTCTAACTATGGTGGTCATTTTTTTTTAGTATTTCTCCTAGATCTGGAAGGTTATTGTCAAAGCAGTTGTCAAAAACTAAATCTGTTAACTAGTTAGTTTTTTTTTTCTCACAGGGGAATTTTTTTGGAAAAAGAAGCCAGAACAGATTAAAAACAGCAATAACGTGGATCAGTTTAAGATGATGTTGGATAAATTACGAGAAAGTGGTAGGATAGACAAATTTTGGACTCACTTTTGGGGAGTTGTCAAAGGAAATATTTGATATAATTTGATCTGGATAGAGATACTGTACTAAGAGTTTTATTTATTTTTAACAGTTGATTGGAAAAGATATTTTAAGGAGAGATGCTCAAAGAGGTATTGCAAACAAATTATAATAATAGTTATAATAGTAATAATAATAATAATTAATAATAAAACTAATATTCAAAGGAGATAACATCTAATTATATTCTGACTAATTACGTCCCCTCAACTAATAAAAAAACAACTATTAACTGAAGTTGAATATTGAACAAAGTAAAACACTCATTCTCCTCCTCCTCCTCCTCCTCCTCCTCCTACTACTACTACTACTACTACTACTACTACTACTACTACTATTACTGTTGCAATACCCGTTCCTTCTGGGGACCCGGTAGCATCAAACAAAACACAACGATAGAGACAAGGACGTTCTTGAGAAACCTTAGTTGTTTCTGGTGGCCGCGTGGGTTGAGGCGGCGGAATTTAAGTTTTAAAAATATGTCTCTTGTTTGAAGGGTTTTATTAATTATCACTACACTGAGAGTTTTGGAAGGACAACACGTATATGTTTGCAGATAAACAAATATTTGTAATTATATATCTATATCTATCTCTCTCTCTCTCTCTCTCTCTCTCTCTCTCTATATATATATATATATATATATATATATATATATATATATATACATATATATATATATTATATTTGCTATTGTCTTAAAGCAATAGAACGTGCTATATGTTGAATAAGACCGTAGGCGTTTATATATGAATTCAAGTACCTTTTTGGTTGGCATCAAGACGTTAACTGTTTTCTAACTTAAAGTGAAAAATGTCAGAACTATCATCTGAGAACTACTTTGGTATCATCGTTCTTTTAAAGAATATTTTATTGGGCTTTTGCTAAACCCGCTTTCATTTTTTAATATAGAGCTTATCCGCCGCTTGAAGAGCGGAGTCAATCGAACTGAGATCTTTGTCGCTCATGGAGAGGTGGTTTCCGGTGCTCAATTTAACGAGCCTTACCGGGAAGCGAGTACTCTAGGAGCGACCCTGGGCGTGAAAAGATAAAAAGAAACACCTCGCATTATATAAAAGCAACGTGACGAATAAAAGGAAAGATTTAGCTTCGAAAAGAATGGATTTTCAAAAGACATATTTTACGAAATGTAAAGGAGTGGAGGAAATGAAAAAGACATAAGTGAAAACAGAGCGAATCATGAATGGTGATCGATACCGGATCAGTCCCATATATTTGTGATAAACGGCAGTATATATCACAATGGTAATATACACACACATACATACATATATATATATATATATATATATATATAATTCATATATTATATATCGAGATTAAATGATATGGTCAAAGTGACTTTGTCGTTGTACGTGAACGAGGCTTGCTTCCACAAATAAAACATGACTGACCTCGAAACAAACAAATTGAACTATCGGCTCGTATATCGCGAACCATGGTTTTATTTGATCGTATATTTACCAATGATTGATCGGCTGTATAATATTTAGAATAAAACACTTCGATTGATAAGATGTTCTTATCATTGACGAAACTGAAATGCTTATATATATATAAACTTATTTTATACGTACATAAATGTAATTCATGGACACGTGTGTCTGGCTCACGACTTAGACCTACGTCGTTGATTTCTATGGTCTGGCTTCTTACTATTGGACCATGATGCGTTGCTCGGAAATATGTACGGAAATCCTGTCATACGTTGATACCGGTTACAATATTCTATCTAGGAAAAAGTATGTTCAATATAGAAATATGAGTAACAATTAAAAATATTTTTTTCTGCTAGCTATATATTTATAGATATACAACTATCATTTACCCAACCTATCTCATTAGGTATCTCTTTCTCTAACCATAGTATTTTCGAATTTCAGCTTTAATAAATAGCTGTTCACGTGAAACCACTGAAGAATAGTAATCCACGGCAAAACAATTGCGTTGTAGTATGTTTAAAAGAAATCAATAAAGTCTTGATAGCAAAAGTTTGAAAGGTAAAATATAAATTATTAATTGAAAATAATATACGTTTTCTAAACGGGTAAAAGTCCACCGATGTCAATGAAACCTTTTTACGGCTCCGGAATATTATTTTATTATTTTTAGCTTTGGGAGACATCGGGGTTAGAGACACAGGGACCCAGACAATGTGTCAAAAGCTAAACATGATAAACTCATATCCAACCAACCCATCCTTTTCCCCTCTAAAAACTATATTAATTTCTGCTGGCAATATACAGCCTATTTTGCCTGTCTGAAATTTACTGATTTATTTTCACCCAGTCTGGCACGAGGCTCGGCGCCCTCGGGCAGATCGAATTTGATAATTGTATTATTATTTTTTCTGCAGTGTTCTTCATCCCGAGAAAGTCTCAGAACAAAGACGAAACGTTGTTTTTGGCTTTGTATATTAATTTTCAATATATATATATATATATATATATATATATATATATATATATATATATATATATATATAATAAAACGTAGTAACACGAAATTACATAATCATGGATGCAATAATTTATTTCAACTTTGTGGTATTTTCAAGCATCCGATTTAGACGATTACATATTTGAATGTAATCGTCTAAATCGGATGCTTGAAAATACCACAAGGTTGAAATAAATTATTGCTTCGATGATTATTTAATTTCGTGTTACTACATTTTATTTTATTCTTGCTCTGTTTATTACATTGAGCTCTAATACCCGGATTTCCTACTGGAATTATTTCATTATAACACACACACACACACACACACATATATATATATATATATATATATATATATAATTTACACAGGTAGCTTTTTCAACATATATTATTACTTAATAATATGATTTCCCGCTAATGACTATACACTTAATTTCATTTGTTACGCATTTATTTTCATGCACAATTTTTACCTTTTTCTGTGCGTCTTGTCCAAATTATTTTTCGTTTATTTAACGAGAAATTTTGTCGACATTTTTGGAGTGGTGTTCCGCTTGTTCATCTAACTTGCTCTCTTTTGTTGATTGCCTTCGCTTGTCTAAACGCCATGTTTTCGCGTCAGTCAATTAGTCGACGTGTACATGTTTATCGTTATCACTTTCACTCGATTACTACTTCTCCTTTATTCGATTTTCTGCTCACTCCATTTGTTTGTGTTACAATCGCAAGGCCTGCAGACATTCCACGGTTAATTAAAGAACATCGTCTTCAACTTTTTCAAGATACAAAGCCAAAATAAAGTAATTTCATCTGATAGGTAAACGGAACATTACAGGGAGGTTGAATCACTTTCTATACACGATCCTCGAGTGTCTTCGGTCTCTCTGTACAGGGGTTTGTCAGGACAACCTGACATGAGGATACCTCACTCTACAAGTAACACCTGAAATAATATTCAAAATACCCTAGTATCTGCACCACAGATAATATCCACTCAGCACGGTTATACACCTGTTCATACGAGGAATAGTGCACCTTCTCCTAGTAGTGTTACCTCAAGTAACACCACTTAGCTGGATACTCTACCAGACTAGATGAATTCTTGTCTTGAAATCCGGTAAGACCAAGAGACCACAAGAAATATATACTACACCATTGTAAACTGGTCTCAACGTTTGAGAAATAAAGGAGAACTTTAATAAAATATTCGAATGTCTTTGTATCTCATATAGAGATTAAGTGGTAACCCAAGGAAAAGCTACCTTGATGTCTAAGAAGTTCGAGTGAAGTAAAATGAAGCAAAAAGTAGAATACTTGTCAAACGTTCGATCTTTTAATGTTATATATCGCTCCTATACTAGGCATGTTTAGCAAGTATCCGACCTTAGGCTAGAAAAAATATTTCAAATACGTTAGGGTTGGGACTCTAATCCCCTTCAAAGATGCATACACAAAGCTCACCGATTCATCCACTGCCGGAAACACATCTGGAAGTCTTCTTTTGGAATAGTGTTCATCTCTGTCGTCGCGTTTGATTCATCAAGTGTTTGGACTAGGTGCGATGTGTAACACAAATTAAGGAGTGGTTCAACCGATTCAAAAATAGCCACACATTAGCGGAGAGGTAACAGCGTTCTGGCCGACCCCAAACTGCTCGAAGTGCAGCTGTTGTTGAGAGGGTGCGAAACTAACTAGATAATTCGGAACGCAACGGCGGACATGAACACCATTCCAAAAGGAGACTTCCAGAGGTGTTTCCGGCAGTGGATGGATCGGTGTGCTGTGTGTAGAAGCACAAGGGGCCTACTTTTTAGTGGAGTAGGGTCCCAACCCCGTCACGTATGTGAAATCTTGTTTCTGGTCTAAGGTCGCATATGTTTCAGACAGGCCTCGTATATATTTATTTTACTGTCAACATGTGCTCTTCTTTCTCCTGCTCTCATTTTTACTGTAAGCTGATATAATACGCTCTTTTCTCACAATATCTCATATGCTTACACATCTACATTACTTTCCTCTTTTCATCGTTTCAAACTCTATTAGCGCCCTTTAATCTAGTAAAACCATTCACTATACACAGGAAGACGTTAGGGCTTAGACCATTCAAAACAATTTTAATAGACCTATTAGATCTAGAAGTTGATATTCAAGAAGATATATTCGGATATTTCCGAATATAATTATGAACACCTGTGAAGCAAAACTTTGTACTAACCCCTATTAGCGCCCTTTCATTTATTAAAAGCTAACACTATTTCATATAGTAGAAGCTACCGCTATACACACGTATCATTTATTAAAAGCAAACACTGTTTCATATACTATAAGCTATCGCAATACACATGTATCATTTGTTAAAAGCTTACACTCTTCGATATAGTACAAGCTATCGTTATACACACATATCATTTATTAAAAGCTAACACTGTTTCACATAGAAGCTTATCGCTATATGCACGTATCATTGGTTAAAAGCTAACACTGTTTCATATAGTATAAGCTATCGCTGCATACACGTATCATTTATTAAAAGCTAACACTGTTTCATATAATAGAAGCTTTCACTATACACACGTATCATTTATTAAAAAGCTAACACTGTTTCATATAATAGAAGCTATCACTATACAGACGTATAATTTATTAAAAGCTAACACTATTTAACATAGTAGAAGCTATCGCTATACACACGTATCATTTATTAAAAGCTAACCCCGTTTCATTTAGTAAAAACTATCAATATACAGAGTATCATTTATTAAAAGCTAACACTGTTTCATCGCTATACACACGACGGCTCCGCCGATAGATACTCATGTATGCGATATAACAGTGAGTAAATCAGCTACTGATCTTAAAGCACACCGATATTTGCACTAAACAAAATTTGCAATACTTATAATCCTTATTACTAAATCGATTTATTTTTCTTTAACATAAACACTTTTGTCTTGTTTTCTAACAAACAATGAAGATATTTTCAGATGAATAATTACAGAAATAATGGACGACTCTTTATAGAAAGCAACCCAAATTGTATACTAAAAACAAATCGTTCATGAAATAAGCAATAAAATTAGAGTAATTGCGTTTAACTTATTTGGCTACTTTCCAAAAGAACGTCACTTATGTCAAATTCGCGCCAATAATTAGATAAATTGTAACTTTACTAGATTATTAATCATTTGATTAATCAGGTGTTTTTGTTTTGTTTTTGCTTTTCATTTGTCTCTTTTTTTTCTTTTTTCCGTCTGTATTTTCTTCCATTCGTGAAGGTTTGGGCCCGGTTTTTGTTCTATTCTATTTGTTTCTTGCGCGGCTGTTCTTTTCGTTTGACTAATTAGCAGTTACATTATAAAAAAACTGTTAAAGGTTCTTGCTGATATGAGAAGTCATTATATACAACGATGGAGAGTATGTTCTTGAGTAGTTGTATACACTTGCCTAGGTGTAGCAATAGTTAGAAGCAGGAGAGTACATGTCACGTCCGAATAGTAAATTTCAACGTTGAACACATCAGTTAAAAATAGCGCTGCAATTACCTATTAACACCGAATAATACTTTAATATCCATTAAGCTTAGCTACTTCAATTAAACTACGTAACAATATATATATATATATATATATATATATATATTATAATATAAAATGAAGTAATAAAATAAGGTGTCAATCAAATTTTATTAGAATTCAAAGTTCAAGCAAAGTATTATAAAGTCCTTAGCTCATGAGTTTTCAAAGATAATTCTTCTCTTCAGAGGACCATTACCGCAGTTATACTACTACAGGCAATAAAATTACGCTTTGAAAATATATAAAATTATATACACAAATATATAAAAATACATAACATCAAACATATCAATCCAAAAACATACTTTTGTTGAATCCATACAGTCCATCCAGGTCATACAAGTTGAGAAGCATAATCAGGAAGGACATTACTCCAAGATACAAACAGCAGTCCAAATACGTGAAATTGAAGGGGCCGGCAAAGTTATCCAGTCGCGAAATGTGTCCATATTCAATGTTAATGATAAATAAATCAATCAAAAATAATACAAAAAGTCCAATCAAAGTTCCGAAATCCCAACATGTGCAACTCAAGTCAAATCCAAATTCGTTGTTTAATTAGAAAACCGGCTAAATCCGAATTGAGCAAAATAAGACCGACTCCCATCACATCTGATTATGCTTCTCAACTTGTATGACCTGGATGGACTGTATGGATTCAACAAAAGTATGTTTTTGGATTGATATGTTTGATGTTATGTATTTTTATGTATTTTTATATATTTGTGTATATAATTTTATATATTTTCAAAGCGTAATTTTATTGCCTGTAGTAGTATAACTGCGGTAATGGTCCTCTGAAGAGAAGAATTATCTTTGAAAACTCATGAGCTAAGGACTTAAGGATGCTTTGCATGAACTTTGAATTCTAATAAAATTTGATTGACACCTTATTTTATTACTTCATTTTATATTATAATATTAATGCTCTATCCAGTATATTGAGCTTCAGTTTTTTATCCGGATGTTTCACTAATTATAAGATATTAGTTGACGCTTATATCTTTTGTTGGATTGCTTCATATATATATATATATATATATATATATATATATTTGTCAGTGTTTATTCTTTATGTACGTATACGTCTCATCCTTAATAATCGGGACTCATCAGCATAGAGATATGACTATTCACTACCGGTCATGCGAGCCGAAACCCCGGATTACGAGTATTTTGCAACTATATATATATATATATATATATATTGTAAGTTTAGTGGGATGGTACCGCCACAGAGTGCTCGATTATAAAGAAAATGTTTTACATGCCAACTATTTATTGGCATAAGCTGGCGATATCGACACGGACTGAAGACCTGGGTGTTCTAAGTTCGAATCCAGTCGGTTCCACACTACTACTGTCACTTAGTGATGTTGGCAACCTTCTCGTGGTCCTTCCGTACGTACCCAATAGCTTTCCAGAAATATTTCTCACTAGAAAAACATCGGAGGAAACTCATGCCAACACCAGAATCATCTGATTCACACGCAAGAAGGAGATTGACATAAGGTGAAATAAATGTATTAGCGATAAATAAATGTTATCTAATTGTTCAACTTTTTAATCCACAAAAAAATATTTACGCTTATGACTTCAACAGTATCCCGGTTAATATGCTAGTCTGGTCTTTTATTAAGAAAAACAACCTGAAAAGTGAAATCTCGCATAAGTGATCGCAGTGCGTGATTCAATATTTTCCTACAAAAACGACCGAAGAGTCAGCAAAGCGCAATCATTTGTTCATCACTTGTTGATTTAAAACTAATAGCACGGATGTTTTGGTCTTCTCCAATACATATACATGAACAAATAAATTTTAATTCAGAGACCAAGGAGTCCCTTTTCTGGGGATCATACTTGAGTTCTATATGAGATACATAGATATTTCACTGTTCCATTAAAGTTCTCGTTTATATCTCAAACGTTGAGTAAGTAAAAACATCCAGATCATTAATTTTATTCTCTCGAATCGACCAGTTAACTATCGTATAGTATATATTTCTTGTAGTCTCTTCGTCTTAATTGGTACCAAGAAAATAATTACTCTAGTCTGTTTAGGAAAGTGCTGTTACCTGAGATAATATTACTTGGAAACAGTGTACTATTCCTCGTATGAACCAGTGTATAGCCGTGTCAAGAGGATCTTATTTGGTGTTCGAATACTATGTTATTTTTAATCGTTAATCAAAGTTTACTTAGAGGGTGAAGTATCCTCATGTTAGGTTTTCCTGACACACCCTTGTACAGAGAGACCGAATAAACTAGAGGATAGTGTTTAGTAAGTAATACAAGTTCTCTATATACATGTATATGTGTGGGAAATGAAAAAAGAAAACAACAATATATATTTTTATATATATATTCATCAATGTTTCGTCTTTATTGTAAGACTTTCTCAGGATGATAATTTTAAGAAAAATGTCATGCAAATACATCAGCCTGGACTCTCCTCCAGCGCTCGTAGTAGTAACGTCTACTACTTCTCCTTATAAACCCATCATGTCAACCCAATTATTTTGATGTACTTGCATGACATGTTTCTTAAAATTGTCATCCTGAGGAAGTCGTACAATAAAGACGAAACGTTGATGAATGTTTAAAAAAATGTATCATTACACCAGATTACTCTGATCCTTCCGTCTTCATGTATATGTGTGTATATGCATGAATAGCAAATTTGAATACAGACTTAATCTCTTACGAGTTGTATTGATTGAAAATTATCTGTCAAAGCCGCTTAAGTTTAGAATTAAGTGAAAAATACATGGATAAAATATAAAACTTAATTTGTGAATTAGTTAAGATATACACCATACAAAAGAGATAGGAATACACTAAATAATAAACCCTTCCTTTTGTTAGTGGATAGTGAGCTTTTAATAAAGGGCACGGTATCCCCATGGTACATACACTTTTAAAAAGTATGAGAACAAATTGTAACATAAAATAAAGTAGGCGATTTAAATTCACTTTGTTTGGTGAGTCTCCAATTCAAAACGAGGCTTTTTACACCATGATACATAATAATCACGCCTATCCATTTTTTAAAATAACTATCCACCAATTACGGATAGCTAAAGATCACTCGATGATAAGATTTTATGAATGTTAGGTTGACGTTGAGACCATACCGAGATGATTGATAATGATGGTTAAGTGTTTGGCAGATAGTGATTATTTATCAGGATGGGTCAACAAGTATGTGTTTACATTTGACTTGTAGACGCCAATATTTTAGTCAACTGGGAAACAGCCTGCTGTGTTTAGTTTCACAAACGGGTAGTTCTAGGGAAGTTTCGTTTGGGTTTATGCACAGAGGGGATGGAAGGGATGTTTTATTGTAGTTTTAGCTGGACAAGTTTTTTGGTAAATGTTTAGAACGAGAGATGTAAACAAATAACTTATGGAAATAAATGTGTTGCATTTACAATGTTCTATGGAATGAAACTATAAGAGAGAGAGAGAGAGAGAGAGAGAGAGAGAGAGTTAGAAATAGATACAGAGTTGGAGAAAGAGAGTTAGCAAAGGAGAGTTAGCAATGGAGAGTTAAAGAGGGAGAGAAAGAGAGAAGGTTTTAAATAGAGAGGGTGAGAGGTAGAGAGAGTTTGAAATAGAGAGGGAGGGAGAGAGAGAGGGAGGGAGAGAGAGTTTTAAAGAGAGAGAGAAAGCGGGAGTGAGAGTTTAAAAGAGAGAGGGTTGGAGTGAGAGTTTAAAAGAGAGAGGGAGGGAGAGAGAGTTTGAAAGAGAGAGAGGGAGGGAGAGAGAGTCATAGAGAGAAGGAGTTAGAAAAATATATACATAGAGAGAGAGAGAGAGAGTTAGAAATAGGGAGAGAGAGAGAGAGTTAGAAATAGGGAGAGGGAGAGAGAGAGTTAGAAATAGGGAGAGAGAGGGAGAGAGAGAGTTAGAAATAGGGAGAGAGAGGGAGAGAGAGAGTTAGAAATATGGAGAGAGAGTAAGAAATAGGGAGGGAGGGAGAGAGAGTAAGAAATAGGGAGGGAGGGAGAGAGAGTAAGAAATAGGGAGGGAGGGAGAGAGAGTTAGAAATATGGAGGGAGAGAGAGAGAGTTAGAAATAGGGAGAGAGAGGGAGAGAGAGAGAGTTAGAAATAGGGAGAGAGAGGGAGAGAGAGAGAGTTAGAAATAGGGTAAGAGAGAGAGAGAGAGAGTTAGAAATAGGGAGAGAGAGAGAGAGAGTTAGAAATAGGGAGAGAGAGGGAGAGAGAGAGAGTAAAAAATAGGGAGAGAGAGGGAGAGAGAGAGTTAGAAATAGAGAGGGAGAGAGAGTTAGAAATAGAGAGGGAGAGAGAGAGAGTTAGAAATAGAGAGAGGGAGGGAGAGAGTTAGAAAAATATGTACATAGAGAGAGAGTTAGAGAGAGTTAGAAAGAGAGAGAGAGAAATAGAATTAGAGAGAGAGAGTAAAACATAGAGTTAGAAAAAAAGGGAATGAGAAAAAAGTACTTCAACGAAACAGCTGTATAACAACAACTAAATGAATATGTGTGCGTGTAAAGTTACTACTAAACCAAAAGACGCTGTCGTAATAAACATCATATAAGTAAATCACAAGAATCTAAAGAACAATAAAGACCCTCACTTGGTCGTCGCCATGAATAAATAACGTCAATAGAAGATGAACAAAGACATGAATAAATGAATTAATACCGCGTTGCACATTAAATATGATGTGAGAGTCGTCACACGCTGTCGACCACAGACACGCCATTCTTCCTCACGATCCGCCGCCGTGTAATATGTAAAAAGGCCTCATTCTGTCCAATGTTTTATGGAAGACGGGCCAGCGTTAGTGAAGCCTTCACTGGAAAGCCGGAGATTCGTCTTGTACGTGACATTCCAATATGCTTTCTGACAATGCGTACCTATTCTCCCTTTTCATAAACTGGTCTCTTACGATTCTTTTAGTGTTTTTATTGTTTTCTTTTCACATCCCCATAGTTTTATACGCACCACTACATAATACATTCTTGCACATGATACATCTCTCTCTCATATATATATATATATATATATATATATATATGTATATATATATATATATATATATATATGTATGCGTGCGTGTGTCAAGGTAGGTTGAACAGAAAGTGGTCGATCTTAAGGTTTGCAAGTAGTAAAATGCAAAGTATTTATTTAAATACCAATACATTACATATATTGCAATGATACACTGGTCCATTAGCCAAATTTGTGATATACTATTTTTAAATAAATATTTTGTATGTATATATATAAGTGTGTATATATTATATATGTATACATATATATATACATATATATATATATATACATATATGTATACATATATATATACATATATATATATACATATATGTATACATATATATATATATACATATATGTATACATATATGTATACATATATGTATACATATATGTATACATATATGTATACATATATATATACATATATGTATACATATATGTATACATATATGTATACATATATGTATACATATATGTATACATATATGTATACATATATAT
Organism: Sepiola atlantica; assembly: GCA_963556195.1. Taxonomy (NCBI): domain Eukaryota; kingdom Metazoa; phylum Mollusca; class Cephalopoda; order Sepiida; family Sepiolidae; genus Sepiola; species Sepiola atlantica. The sequence goes on along the minus strand of OY744536.1, from coordinate 91,714,170 downwards.
GTATACATATATGTATACATATATATGTATACATATATGTATACATATATGTATATATATGTATACATATATATATACATATATGTATACATATATGTATACATATATGTATACATATATATACATATATGTATACATATATATACATATATGTATACATATATGTATACATATATATACATATATGTATACCAATATATGTATACATATATATACATATATGTATACCAATATATATATACATATATATATATATATATGTATACATATATATATATTAGGGTATGTCGATTTTACACTTTTTTTTAAATATTAAAAAAGGCACGTACCGAAAGTTGTATATAGATCTATTAAATACTCATGCAAAAAATTAGATCAAAAACTTCAGCGGTTTTTTGAACGTTTGGTATCAAAGATCGTAGACAAGAATATACTGAAAATTCCTCGTCTTTGCAAGATTTGCTTGAATATTGGTGTGAAAACCAAATAATTTTAGCATTTAAAATCAGGGAATGTCCTTTTATTTTATAAAAATGATATGAATTAAAGAAATCTTCAAATTGAAAATTTGCCCCCCCCCTCATTTTCAGTATCTGCTTTTGTAAACTACCTTTTAACGTTATGAATTAAACAGTAATATTTGAATACCTAAAAAAATGATTTTTTTCTGTTATAAGTGAAAATATAACAAGCAAAGAAATAAGGAAAAACCTAACACTATTTTAATGGAGCTTAATATAGAGAGTCAAATTGCTCCATAAAAGACCCCTTAGACAAAAATGCTGGTCTCAATTTCTGACTCAAAACTTTGGCTGTAATGTGTTGATGCCTTGCTTCAAAACCATATACAGTTTGTGAAGCTTCTGTTATTAACTTAACTGCCCGTTCCACACCCTAAGAATGTGAGGGCAAATCTGGCAAGTCAAGCTTGGTTCCATTCATCAACGATTCTCGAAGTTCAGATTCAGTAAAATCTTCCGTCATTGGTGGTTCAAAAATGCCGCATAATTTTAAATCTATTAATTGTGTCCAATGTGTGGCATTAAAATTAATAGGTAGTATTCTTTTTAATCTTTTTCTGGTTGACTCCTCACTCCTGAAAGAACAAATTAATTAATTGAATTATTAAAAAATTCCAATCTGTACTGCTTTAATAATTATGGTGAAATTAGATAAAATCTTTAAAAATCATTCTATAAATTGGAATAAATAATTGAGTCAGAGATATATGAATAAATATTACTTACCTAATGGCCAAAATTAGAAAGTTTTCAGGCAGTAAACAAAATGAATTACCTTGCATATTTCTAAATGTGATATCTTGGATTTCCTGAGGCTGCTCCTTAATCCTCTGGATCATATTAAAAATGTGCACTTACTGATTGTGGAATTTACTATTTCTTTTAATTTCAAACCAAGAAGTGGCATACACATTTACAATAAAATTTACTACATAGTGTAGTTTTGTTGTGTGCCTTTGTGGGTATGCACCACGAGTCCATAAAAACCCATGAGCCTGATGGCCAAAGTTAACCATCTTGCTTGGTTTGAAGGACAAATTTTCCAGGAGGCATATCTAGAGTCAACCTTACCTCTAGAAATACCTACTGTGTATTCATAAAGGAGTCTTTGGTCAGAACTAAGATCATGTATTTCATCAATTTTAAAAATTGACTCTAGAGGATTGCTAATAGTGGAAAATGATATTTGGGGTAAATCATAGCAATCATTTGAGCATAATTTCCCCAGAGGGCTACTGAATGTTGTAGGGCTCTTTGCGCAACCATCTATGTTTTTAAAAAGGGCTCTGAAAGATAGTTCATTATGATGCAAAGAGCAACCAATTGTGTGAAGATTTTTAAAAAGTTTTTTTTCTAAAATTGCAACCATTCTACCTTCGCAACCTGTGTTGGTATTAGTGTTGTCAACAAGTATAGCCTTGATACTGTTCTCACTGTGGAATTCATGCAAAACATCCACAACTTGATCTGCATGAACAGCACCTGTTGCACCACTATTAGGAAGAACTCTGTGTCAGATATTTACTTTCACATGGTGTTTCTTTTGTAAAAGTTAAATGGTGTTCTGGTCCCTTAGTTTTTTTCATAATTCTCTGTCTATTTTCATCCACAATTTTCTTTATACATCAATGTGTCCTTATCCATTCTTCCATCAACTCCAATACATATATTTTAGGTGGGGTAAAAACCCCTGGCTGAAATAGTTTTATTTATCTACCTCCAACAAGGTAAGATGTGACACAAGGTCAGGAAAGTGGGATTAGATAAGCCTGCGCTATAGAGGTG
>OY744536.1:91694364-91706864 GCA_963556195.1 Sepiola atlantica | reverse complement strand
AATTAAAGAAATCTTCAAATTAAAAATTTGCCCCCCCCCCCCTCATTTTCAGTATCTGCTTTTGTAAACTACCTTTTAACGTTATGAATTAAACAGTAATATTTGAATACCTAAAAAAATGATTTTTTTCTGTTATAAGTGAAAATATAACAAGCAAAGAAATAAGGAAAAACCTAACACTATTTTAATGGAGCTTAATATTGAGTCAAATTGCTCCATATAAGACCTCTTAGACAAAAATGCTGGTCTCAATTTCTGACTCAAAACTTTGGCTGTAATGTGTTGATGCCTTGCTTCAAAACCATATACAGTTTGTGAAGCTTCTGTTATTAACTTAACTGCCCGTTCCACGCCCTGAGAATGCCAAAAGTGCAGCATAATTTTAAATCTATTAATTGTGTCCAATGTGTGGCATTAAAATTAATAGGTGGTATTCTTTTTAATCTTTTTCTGGTTGACTCCTCACTCCTGAAAGAACACATTAATTAATTGAATTATTAAAAAATTCCAATCTGTACTGCTTTAATAATTATGGTGAAATTAGATAAAATCTTTAAAAATCATTCTATAAATTGGAATAAATAATTGAGTCAGAAATATATGAATAAATATTACTTACCTAATGGCCAAAATTCTTTTTAAAGCTTCTTCTCTTACTTCAATCTCTTCAGATTTAACCATGGAATATAGAAAGTTTTCAGGCAGTAAACAAAATGTATTACCTTGTATATTTCTAAATGTGATATCTTGGATTTCCTGAGGCTGCTCCTTAATCCTCTGGGTCATATTAAAAATGTGAACTTGCTGATTGTGGAATTTACTATTTCTTTTAATTTCAAACCAAGAAGTGGCATACACATTTACAATAAAATTTACTACATAGTATAGTTTTGTCGTGTGCCTTTGTTGGTATGCACCACGAGTCCATAAACACATGAGCCTGATGGGCAAAGTTAACCATCTTGCTTGGTTTAAAGGACCAATTTTCCAGGAGGTATATCTAGAGTCAACCTTACCTCTAGAAATACCTACTGTGTATTCATAAAGGAGTCTTTGGTCAGAACTAAGATCATGTATTTCATCAATTTTAAAAATTGACTCTAGAGGATTGCTAATAGTGGAAAATGATATTTGGGGTAAATCATGGCAATCATTTGAGCATAATTTCCCCAGAGGGCCACTGAATGTTGTAGGGCCCTTTGCGCAACCATCTATGTTTTTAAAAAGGGCTCTGAAAGGTAGTTCATTATGATGCAAAGAGCAACCAATTGTGTGAAGATTTTTAAAGTTTTTTTTCTAAAATTGCAACCATTCCAACTTCGCAACCTTTTGTAAAAGTTAAATGGTGTTCTGGTCCCTTAGTTTTTTTCATAATTCTCTGTCTATTTTCATCCACAATTTCCTTATACATCAATGTGTCCTTATCCATTCTCCCATCAACTCCAATACATATAATATTTTAGGTGGGATAAAAACCCCTGGCTGAAATAGTTTTATTTGTCTACCTCCAACAAGGTAAGATGTGACACAAGGTCATGAAAGTGGGATTAGATAAGCCTGCGCTATAGAGGTGAGCACTCTGGCCATTAAAATATTGACTGGGCAGCCCCGTCGGCATTCCCCTGTAGGGGCGTCTCAGACAGTTAGCAATAAACTTACTCCTCCCCAAAGAGGGAAGGCAAAGCCTGGGAGGGTGCAACTCCTAGAATTGCACAGGACGGACAAGCCCCAATAGACCGGCGTAAATCCAGACCCAAAGGCCCGGACGATACCGATTTATTTGGTGGGGTAAAATCCCCTGGCTGAACTAGATTTTATTTATCTATCTCCAACAAGGTAAGATTGACACAGGAAAGTGGGATGAGAAAGCCAGTGCTCGAGAGGTGAGCACTCTGGCCATTTAAAAATTGCCTGGGCAGCTCCGTCGGCATTCCCCGGTAGGGCCGCCTCAGACAGTAAGCAATAAACTTACTCCTCCCCAAAGAGGGAAGGCAAAACCTGGGAGGTGCACCTCCTAGAACTGCACAGGACGGACAGACGGGCGTGAAACCAGACCCAAAGACCCGGACGATACCGGTTTATTTGGTGGGTTAAAAAACCCTGGCTGAACTAGTTTTTATTTATCTAACTCCCACAAGGTAAGGTGTGAAAAAGGTCGGGGAAGTGGGATTAGATAAGCCAGCGCTCGACAATTCAATATATATTTGTGATAATTACATTTGTAAACACAAAATCAACACGTGAATTCAAATTCGCTCGTTGAATTTTCAACCGGTGAATACCATAAAAAATATCCAATAAATAAAACGCCTATGTAAATAAATAATTATTTATATATAACATTAAATATTATAGTGTTTTATTCCTTTTTAATTTGAATATGTACATTTAATTTCTTAAGAAAAGGAATAATAAACTTTAAAATATTTATTATTAAGTAATGTATTACTTTTTTTTGTTAAAACCCGGGTTTAATTTAAGGCGACACATCTGCCGGTGAAATCTAGGCTGTGAGAAAAAATCTCGATTTATTCGATATTAAAGTTGCAATGCTCAAATAAATACAAAGTTTTGAAGAAAAATATTTCTTGTGGTAACTTTTGACATTATTTGGCAACTTTCTTCGAGTGCGATAATTTACAGTTTCAAAATCGACCTCCCCTAATATACATATATATATATACATATATATATATACATATACATATATATATACATATATATATATATATATATATATATATATATATATACTTAAGCAGCCATGAGCCATACAATACTAAGTGTTTTTCATTTAATTTATTTTAAACATTAGACAATATATTTCTTCAGAAAATAACAATTTTATCTGATATTTAAAGTTCTTTACTGAGCAATATTATTTAATCAGAGAGATGCTTACAAAAAGACGACCAGCAAATTCTTCATTATTTAAACTGTTTACATATTCGAAAACCCATGAGTTATGGAAAGAAAATAAATGTTTTATATACTGTTTCTTTTCAAGTAATTGATGAACATTGCAATATATTTTAATATCATTGTCATCACTTATCTAATCATATTTTTGCTTTGTCTCGTATATCGAGATGTAACTATATATATGTGTATATATGTATATGTGTATATATATGTATATGTGTATACATGTGTATATATATGTGTATACATGTGTATATATATGTGTATACATGTGTATATATATGTGTGTATATATGTGTATATATATTTATATATGTGTATATATATTTATATATGTGTATATATATTTATATATGTGTATATATATGTATATATATTTATATATGTGTATATATATGTATATATATTTATATATGTGTATATATATTTATATATGTGTATATATATTTATATATGTGTATATATATTTATATATGTGTATATATATTTATATATGTGTATATATATGTATATATATTTATATATGTATATATATTTATATATGTATATATATTTATATATGTGTATATATATTTATATATGTGGATATATATTTATATATGTGGATATATATATGTGTATATGTGTATATATATGCATATATGTTATAGATATGTGCATATATGCATATAGATATGTGCATATATGCATATATGTATGTGCATATATGCATATATGTATGTGTATGTATGTGTATGTATATATATACGTGTATGTGTGTGTATGTATATGTATGTGTGTATATCTATGTGTATATGTATGTATATGTATATATATGTGTGTGTATGTATATATATATGTGTGTATATGTATATATATATGTGTGTATATCTATATATATGTGTATGTATATCTATATATATGTGTATGTATATATATGTGTGTATATCTATATATATATGTGTATGTATATATGTATATATATAATGATAAATAATATTATTTGTTTATCTGCCATCTTTAAATTATTCTCTTCTTTCTCTAGATAATTAGTTCATTTGGTATTGACACTGTGGGATAGTTCGACGAACCGTCGAAAACGTTCGTGAAACTTATTGAACATTTATTTATTTTTTTGTATAGTGAAAACAATACATGAGAACACTTAAAAAAACAGACGATTTTTTCAACAATGGTTACATATATATATATATATATATATATATATATATATAACGCGTGTGGGTGTATTTATGTCTTCTTATTCGTATGTATTTCTGAGATGAACCTTTCGTGTTTAGGCGAATCTATCGGCATGAAAAATTTTTTTAGATTATTCTCAGAGCTCATTCGACAGTAAAACGAAAGAAAGCAGAAACATTGCGATGGAAAGTTCATATATATATATATATATATGCATATATATATGCATATATATAATGCATATTACTTATCTTTGTAGTAAAATATTTCTCATCGATGACAGGAAATGCACTCAAGTGTTATGACGAAACAAAAAAAACACATGACAATTGGATTAGGCTTTGTGATTGAAGCCAAATCAATTCGACGTGCGAGCTTAAAAAAACACAACACAAAATAAAAATAACTACCTCGAGCGAACAACTTTTTTTTCTCTCCGCTGGAGTTATCTCCCCTTCTTGAATAGCTCCCTTCGAATCCTTTTGTCTCTGATTTTTCTTTCATCCCGTGTTCTATTGTGTTTTCTTTAAGGTTGCCTATTTAATTTTACGCTCGAATGTATGAGATGCGTGATTGGCCTACTGGATACCGCTGAGGCCATTGGTTTCTGCTATTTACATATTAATGTGAACGCTTATATATATATTTATTTATATATATATATATATATATTTGTATTGTTGTAGTTACATAAATTTTTTCAGTATTCATAAGATAGTAACATATAAGAGGATGAGCTGTATTATAGTAAAATGCTTTTTCCTATTACTCGAAGTAGCTGGACTTTGAATAAAGTCACAGCCGAAACATGTGTGCACATCTGTAGCCAAATATAATTTTATAAATCCAAAATATACCATATATATATATATATATATATATATATATATATATATATATATATATATGAAGTGGAGAACTAAAAGCGAACTTTTAGGAAAGGTATAACCTATTGTGAAAAGTATACAGCTCAATATACAGGATAGAGCAGATAGATAGGTAGAAGGATGAAAAGGAATTAGAAAAGAAAAAGGCAAATCTTTTTTCAATTCAGTTTCTCAAAGCAAGGTATATCCCGCAAAAATGTAATTTATTCACATATTTTATTCCTTAAACCAGGCTTTTCAAAGATCAAAATCTTACTATCAGAGGAAATCGCTAGGATAGATAAGTAGGCAAATTGATATATCTATATATCATATATATATATATATGATATATAGATATATAAATTATGGCATATTTATGTATATATGTTCCAAGAATTAAACAGAAACTGTTGAGTGTACGATCGTTTCAGAGACAAAATTGACCTATATCAATACCATGTCACATCATCAGCACCGGGTATATACTTACCGATTTCGAAGTCTAACAGGGCGGCAGACTTTACAGTACAGTACACTCTCAAATACACAGATCCGAGAAAAAGTTGAATGGTACAGACAACATCATATTACATTGTGTCTATAAAGCTGAATATTCTTTTCATTTGAACAGACTTTTCAAATAATATTATATTCTCTATATTATGACAAAACCACACGCGCGTGTCTCTATTATAGTTCCCAATATTATGGACCCTTAAAAAATTGGAATTCCCAAATGTTTCGAATAAGTATGTTAATATGTCCTGCAAGTGTTTGAAATTCTGACACGTAAACGAATTCATTAATTTCAACTTCCATTTTGAATATTTCCGGTTTACTTAGATTTTTATTTATTTATCTCCAATTTCTTACAAATTCTTCACGATTGACTGGACGTTAATTTATATTCAAAGACGATTGAAAAGAATCATTAACTTAAATGTTTGCAAGCCACAATTAGCATTTGCCATATTTAAACAGTGGTTCTGTGTTTTTCACAAGAGTCACAGTCAGTGATATTTATTTATTTATTCCTTATACTTGCCTATTTAGCTGTTCTGAAATTAATAATCACCATTGTAACGTTCTTTGAACATAAATATCAAATCAGAACACACGGATAATGTCCTAGTAAATAATGATAGGCATCATTCACTTGTTGCTGGCTGTGGAAATTATACATACACGACATAATCACGTTGACACAACGATTCTCCTTTGATAATCGAAGTTAAGGAACGTTAATCTTGGTCAGTACCAGATGGGTGACCATTTCGGAACACCAGGCGATGCTGTATGTTAGGGGACATCTACACATCTATGCAAGAACTGCAAAAACCTAACATCATTATCTCCACAAAGCGGGATATACATGCGACGGAGGACCATATGGGAATTTGATACTCACATGAACCATTGGTTTCTGCTATTTACATATTAATGTGTTCGCTTATATATATATATATATATATATATATATATATATATATATATATATATATATATATATGTGTATGTATATATATAGTATTTGTATGGTTGTAGTTACATAGATCTTTTCAGTATTTATAAGATAGTGACATATAAGAGGAAGTATAATGCTTTTTCGTATGACTCGAAGTAGCTGGACTTTGAATAAAGTCACAGCCGAAACATGTGTGCACATATGTAGCCAACGATTATTGTATAAATAAAAAATATACCATATATTTTACTTCGGAGCTAACCGGTTCAACCTGTCCAGGGTGAATGCCGTACCATAATAACACATATGAAAATTGTGCCCTAGGAGCTTGTTGTCCGAGCCTCGTGAGTTCAATGCGAACGCGGCAGTTTATGTCGCACAGGGAGCAGTTGGGGTTAGTTTCAAGGGAAGTTTCTGGCTCTTTTTTCTCTCAATTTGCACGTTTTTGGTTCCTCCAGATTTGCAATATTGTTCTAGATATTACTGATATATGTGCTGCTCTGATCGACCGCGGCGTCTTTTTGTCGCGCTGTAGATGTTCACAGCTTTCATGTTCCGCTTGTAGACATCTTTGTAACGCAGTAAGGGGACGGAACCGGGATATTTTGACAGTTGCGTTTTCTTCGGGAATCCGACGTCCTCCCATACGACGCACGTGGCCGATATAACACAGTCTTCGTTGTTTTAGCAGTATGCATATGGTTGGGAGGCCTGCCCACTCAATCAGAATGTACGGATGAAAATCTAATTAATATTGTCACTCAGGAATAATAAAGTTAATGAAATAGTAAGCTTGATTATAGACAATAACATTAGAGGATATTTTAAAAGTTTTTTTGTGTGCCTTAAAGAAAGCATATTGCCACTGCAGAATATAATGTGATAGTGAGTCGATATTGGTTGTGCAATAAGGCAACACGATTTTTGTTCACATTATATTGAAATGTATGCATGTTCAGATAGTCAGTAAGAAGGAGACGGAGCGAAATTTAATAAGCAGGAAATCAGCAATCAGAGTAAAAAACTTCCAGCATTGATGGACTTCTACAGTGAAGTGGTTTGGATTTTGTTGCTAGTAGGATATTGATTTACTCCTCTCCAGGAGTTAGGCACAAGGCCAGTTTTTATCTTACTCCCACAAGTAAGATGTGAGCAAAGGTCGGGTCGGGAAAGTGGGGTTTACAAATTGCCTGGGCAGCCCCGTCGGCATTCCCCGGTAGGGGTGCCTCAGACAGTAAGCAATAAACTTACTCCTCCCCAAAGAGGGGAGGCGAAGCCTGGGAGGGTGGATCTCCTAGAACTGCACAGGACAGACCCATTGACCGGCGGAAATCAAGCCCCGAAGGCCAAGGCAATACCAGTCTATGGGGTGCAGTATCCATCGGAACAGATACTACACTTTGATCTTAGCCAAAAGGCCAAATTGAGAAGCTAGATGTTCATTGAATTTACTGATTAACTTTTCGGGGTATTTTTTTATATTTGATACGATTGATTGAATGGGAATGATTTCATTACTTCAGAGCACGACTCTATAAGTATTTGTTGAAATTGGACACTAAGACAATGTTTTTAATCAGTAGGAAAACAGTCTCGTGGGATTGTCTCGTCTTGTTTTTCATAAATGTCCAATGCGTGCCGAATTTAGTAACAACATTATGTCTTAATTAATTTCCCCATGATTCTTTTTTTAGTGACCTAATTAAAACTAATTTTTATTGCGTTTAGCTTAACAAGATTGCCGTTAGTAGTTGTGAAGAAAAGTGTGTTAGGTTAAGATGTCGGAATTCGAATAAAGTATTGGGTTGTGTGTCAATTTGAACAAACAAAAGTTAAATTATTGCATTCATATAATATTTTTAAAACACACTTGACACAACTAATTCAGTCATCGGAGATCTTCAAATCAGGGGAGATGAACGCCTACAACCTCTGTTTGGTAAACAAATCGATTTTTGAACACATAGTTGAGGATTGTAACTATCAAGAGGACGTAATTCCGTCACTTTTAAAATAGTTATGCACCCAAACCCCGCCGGGCAAATCAAAAGCAGATATGATTATTGTGTAATTACTTAACACATAAAAGGAAACAGTGTCAGCTAGATTGGTACCATTGTCTTTCTCCATCAAATACTAATCCTGAATCCTTATATATATACTAGCCATTATATGATCCCTCTGGTCGCATATATTTTCTATTTGTTTTATTCAATTCCTCTCTCTCTCTCTTTCTCTCTTTCTCTCTCTTTCTCTCTCTCTCTCTCTCTCTATCTCTCTATCTTACTCTTTCTCTCTCTCTCTTTCTCTCTCTCTCTTTATCTCTCTGTCTCTCTCGCTTTCTCTCTCTTTCTCTCTCGCTTTCTCTCTCTTTCTCTCTCTTTCTCTCTTTATCTCTCTCTCTTTATCTCTCTCTCTTTATCTCTCTCTCTTTATCTCTCTCTCTTTATCTCTCACTCTCTTTATCTCTCTCTCTTTATCTCTCTCTCTCTCTATCTCTCTCTCTTTATCTCTCTCTCTTTATCTCTCTCTCTCTTTATCTCTCTCTTTATCTCTCTCTTTATCTCTCTCTTTATCTCTCTCTTTATCTCTCTCTCTCTTTATCTCTCTCTCTTTTTATATCTCTCTCTTTTTATATATCTCTCTCTTTTTATATATCTCTCTCTTTTTATATATCTCTCTCTTTTTATATATCTCTCTCTTTTTATATCTCTCTCTCTTTTTATATATCTCTCTCTTTTTATATCTCTCTCTTTTTATATCTCTCTCTTTTTATATATCTCTCTCTTTTTATATATCTCTCTCTTTTTATATATCTCTCTCTTTTTATATATATCTCTCTCTTTTTATATATCTCTCTCTCTTTATCTCTCTCTCTTTTTATCTCTCTCTCTCTTTATCTCTCTTTATCTCTCTCTCGCTTTATCTCTTTATCTCTCTCTCTCTTTATCTCTCTCTCTCTTTATCTCTCTCTCTCTCTATCTATCTCTCTTTATCTATCTCTCTTTCCCTCTCTCTTTCTTTCCCTCTCTCTTTCTTTCCCTCTCTCTTTCTTTCCCTCTCTCTTTCTTTCCCTCTCTCTTTCTTTCCCTCTCTCTCTCTTTCTCTCTATCTCTCTTTCTCTTTCTCTGTTTCTCTTTCTCTCTTTCTCTTTCTCTCTTTCTCTTTCTCTCTTTATCTTTCTCTCTTTATCTTTCTCTCTTTATCTTAATCTCTTTCTCTCTCTTTCTCTCTCTCTTTCTTTTTCTCTCTTTCTCTTTCTCTCTCTCTCTTTTTTTCTATCTCTTTCTATCTCCCTGCCTCTCTCTTTCTCTATCTGTCTCTCTCTTTCTCTCTTTTTTTCTTTAAATAGAACTTTCTGTGCGTTCGAATAATTACAGGGTGAGTAACCAAATATTGGAATGACCTTCGGCTGTTCCATCATAGTCAATTACAATCTAATTTAATTACATAACTCAATTGTATCGATTAAAAATACAATGTTTCAATTAATAACATTTATAATTTAAACAATAAATATTATCGAGGAAAATATTTAAAATACATTTAGAAATCTGAAAAGAACTATCATGAGTGTGTATTTGCGAACATTAATATATTAGAAGCCTTAAAACAAATTAAATATGTAAATTTGAAAGACGCGTGATGTGTGGGGAAACTTTGGAATAGGGATATAAATCCGCTGATGAGTAGATATCATGAGTGTATATTTGTGAACATTAATTTAGTAAAACAACTTATGTAAATTTGAAAGACGCGTGATGTTTGGAAAAGTTTGGAATTAATATATAAGAGCTGATAAGTAAATATAAAAAGAGAGCGATCAAAACTAATAATATAGTTTCGGCTTTAGACAAACACAATCTCCATTATTAATATGTATATATATATATATATATATATATATATATATATATATATATATATATATATATATATTATAGTAATCTCTGTAAGGTTCGTATACAACATGTTAAAATTCTGAGGATATTTACTGTGCTCAATAAGAAATACATCTATTTATATTTACTAAGAGTTTTCTTTGTTAAAAGATTTAGTAACACATTAAGGCGTAGTTTTTAAAACCGAAAAAATGCATGTCAGCTCTTTGCACTTTCATATGTAATTGTTAAATATAAACGTGTAGAGCGCAGATATATTTTTTATCTGAGTAATCGTAGCTATCAAAGCTGCGGCTGAAACATATATCGATGTGTAGCAAAATGTTAGTATCAATAACACTTACACACACACACACACACACACACACACACACACACACACACATATACATATATATATATATATATATATATATGTGTGTATGTATGTATATGTGTATATGTATGTATAAGGGAGGGCCTGTTATAGCACTTGTCTTGAGGCTGGACGACCCGTGTTCGATCCCACTCACGGCATGCGAATTTTCGGGTCTGAAAACTCCCTCTGTCCACCCAGCAGTAAATGGGTACCTGACTAAAACTCAGAAAAGGTTCAACGCAGCGGAAGGAGAGGGATAGGCTCCGCCTTCCATATGCTGTGCCCTAGACACAGTGATTCTTAACAAATCACCGCCGCTACGGCCATTGGCAGTGTGCAATGTCGGCAACGACACTCGTGCGACCTGTACCTTTACCTTTTTATGTATATGTATATGTGTGTATGTGTATGTATATGCGTATATACATATATATATATATATATATATATATATATATATATATATATATATACAGATGAGGGAGAGAGAGAAATCGTAAAATAGAGACTGTGCGAGAAAGAGAGCAATAGATAAAGATGTACTTTTATTATATGAGTGCATCAAGGTCTTTTGTGAATAGTGTACTTGATTAGATAGTTCCTTATCAGCACTGTGCGACAGCACATGTCTAAAGGAAGGTTTGCTGCTTACCCATACGTTGATAGATATCTAGACATCCATATACAAAACCTTAACAGCCGACTTACATGGTTTATGCCCCTTTTATGAATAAGTGTAAATTTGTCAGTCGACTTCCACTGTCCGACCGGTCACACATTAAAATAACACAAGCGTTTATTGTATTTATGCTTTGTCAGTTGCATTTGACTTGTCTGCCCCGGATTCTACTAATTGGATTCTTCGGTTTGGCCTGCATTGCTGAACGCCATTTCATTGTGCTTTTCGAGTGTCGGACGACGTCAATTATCACGATTTTATTCAATATCGTCCGTGGCCTCGAGTTGAGATCTACATATTTTAGATACGATTGCGCTTATTAGGTGCGTCCACATCAGGAACGGTATGTCAAGCTGCAATAGGAAACATCATCGCCGATATAGGCGTAGATTGCACAGACGCACGCACCTTAAGAATATTACGACTGTGTTATGTTATATTAATCCTGTCTAATAACGCCAATAAGTAATGTTGCTTATTTTTGGTTTTGCCTTGAAAATTTATTCTTTATATATTTTTTTCATGTGTCCTTGCAGATTCTTGCAAATACTTATTTTAATGTTAAGAGGAAATTAATAAAAAAATATTTGTGAATAAAAGCCTTACGATTTCGAAATTCTAATTTTAAAACTATTTCGTTAAGCGTTTAGTATAGTCACCATACAACGCTGAAGAATGAACACATTTTTATTTACTTTTAATTTAACATAAAATACATTAAATGGACGACTCTACTAAAGTTATATTTATAGCGTTGTGGATACAATGTTGAACAAGGAATCAGGACTGTAATGTTTATAATTCAATTGCAACCATGTTCTTCTTTCGAAAACGGACAGAAAAAGTTCATTTAGTAGAATGGGTATCGCGCTCAAGTAAGACAATTTCAAGGATGTAAGCTTTTGCAGTTTTCTTGTCAGGAATATGTCGCCCCGTATACAGTGTGTGAATATCATGTCATATATATATATATATTATATATATATATATATGAGAGAGAGAGAGAGATGAAAGATGCGAATAAAAATTGTAAATATACAAGATTTATTAAAACATCAATGTTCAGAGCATGAAGCTTCAGATCCTTCATATTTACAATTACATTGTCGGTGTTTTCCTATCC
>OY744536.1:91676864-91684364 GCA_963556195.1 Sepiola atlantica | reverse complement strand
TATATATTATATATATATATATATATATATATGCGAGAGATATAAATAGACATATATATTATATATATATATATATATATATATATATGCGAGAGATATAAATAGACATATATATTATATATATATATATATATATATGCGAGAGATATAAATAGACATATATATTATATATATATATATATATATATATATGCGAGAGATATTAATAGACATATATATATTATATATATATATATATATATATATATATGAGAGAGATATAAATAGACATATATATATATTAAATATATATATATATATATATATATATATATATATATATATATATATGAGATAGATATACGCAAAAGAAACACCTGCCACACGGCAGGTATTAATCTAGCACAAACGATTAATTTTTAATGTCTAACGGATATTATATATATTTAATATAAATCTATCGCTATTTAAATAACTCAGTTTCCATTCAACTTACTTGCCTTAAAAATAAATGAACATACTATTTTAAGAAAAGTTTTTTATTCATATTTTTGTTATTAAATACCTTCAATTTATTACTGATAACATTTACAAACTATAGCATATAATAGTAAAAATAAATATATGAACGAATCAGACAATACATGATGTTATAAACTATTATCCTATCAGGCATCTAAAATAGCCGTGTATGTTTTTTACTTGCCACTATGTATACATATTTCAAAATATAGGCTTGCATTGTTGATTTAAATAGGAGTTGGCTATTTCGATGACTTTATATGTCGAGTAAATGAAATAAAACTGTCACATTCATTCATTTAGATATATTGAGAGTAATAGATATACGAATAAATAAATAGATCGACCATAGTGTAGAGCGACGCAAAGGGCACTTTTTATTGGCTACTACACTTAGATGTAGGGGAGGAAGCAACTCATTTTCATTGGCTTTATTCACTTACAATTGATCATCACCAGATTAGGCTGAGTGTATAGAAAGGGACACTAAGTACCAATTTATTTTAATTTTGGTATAAGTCGACTGAGGATTGAACCTTGATTTTCCAGCCCATTAGCGGAAATTGTTACCATTATACCAAAAATGTTGTAAATCATTTACGTACCAAAATGTGTGAAGAGTTCAGTAGTAGCTTGCGCTTATTCATAGATACAACGTGAGAAACTTTGCAGAGATCAAAGTGTAGTATCTGTTGCGATGGATACTACACCCCATACACCGGTATTGTCTTGGCCTTCGGGGCTTGATTTACGTCGGTCTATGGGTCTGTGCTGAGCAATTCTAGGTGGTCCACCCTCCCAGGCTTTGCCTTCTCACCCTTCGAGAGGGGTTAGTTTATTGCTAATCGCCTGAGGCGCCACTACCGGGAAATGGCGACGGGGCTGCCCAGGCATTTTTTTACGGTCATAAGTGCTCTTCCACTAGAGTGCTGACTTATCAACTTCCACTTTCCGACCTTGTGTCACATTTTACTCTGTGGGAGGTAGGTAAATATGACTAGGTGTATATAGATAAGTTACAGGTGCTTAAGTAAATGGAAGATTAACTTATCTCTGCACTACTAAGCAAATAAGGTAGTCTCTCTTTACCGTGCTAGAAAAATTCACACACCTGTCATGTTTTCTATGTGTTGCTACAAAGCAACAATTCGCCCATGCATGGAGTATTGTTGCTACATCTGCACTGATCCACCAATCACTAGCATCTCTCTTTTTAAGAGATATGTCTCAGGCTCTCAGTCAAGATTCATTCCTGTCCCATCGCCAAACATTTGAATTTCCGTGCTTGATTCACAAGTACTTCAATAAAAGGTGCAGAATTTGATCTGGATATCGATACTGTATTAAGAGGGTTTTTTTTAACATTTGAATTGAGAAGATAGTTAAAGGGGAGATGCCCAAGGAGGTATACCAAACAAACAAACAAATAAATAAATAAACAGAATTTGCTGTACTTGTGCCCCCTTAAAGTAAATAGCTCCCTAAAAATTGACAAGTAGTAAAATAAAAGGTGCTCCAAAATAACTTGCTGCACTTGTGCCCCCTTAAAGTAAAAAGCCCCCACTCCCCCCCCCCCCCAAAAAAAAATTGACAAGTAGTAAAATATTGTGCAGGTTCTCAGATGCCGGAAAGCTTTCTGCTCTAATAGCACCATTGCACGAACTGTTTCCTGTTTCGCCGACTATACCAACATGTAGAAATGTAATGCAATATAAACATTTAGTGTCTTGCTGCACAACTCCCCGCTTAGGACGCCCCTAAAAATTGGCGTCTTTTTTACAGTAGCCTATTACATCTCAGTTGCAGTGCGCTTTGTTTGGAGTCCATTGATGTAAAAAATACTACTTCCGGTATTTGGATATCGTTCAAAATTCCCAAGAGTCTGACGGACGGACAGACAGTCATAGCTGCCTCATATTATTATAGAGCAACGTTTCTCACCACAACTAATCATATTATTATATTATTAATTATTAGCACAACTAATCTAATATCTGAACGGTGCAGTTCGTTAAACATTTTGAAGTAAATATGATTTTACAAATAACAGTTCTTATATTATCGTCTTCATTATATTAAGCCAATTACGAATTTGATTATAAGCGATGTTGAACAACAGTATTTGATAAGTCCACACTGGAACTAATGTTCTTGTCATATAAAATATGTCAAGTCTATTAGCGCACAGACATACATAAACATACACATATATAGACATAACTCGTAGGCTTAATCGATTAGATGTCTTGATAATGTTACTCCCCCACCAAAAAACACCCGCCTCTTGTCCAAATTAATAAATAAGTTAAGATGTTCATTTTATTTAGAAAGAAAGATGTTATGACGATCAAGCGGGATGACGAGGCCACATATGGTTGTTCATTAAATGGTGTGAGGACACAAATTGTGGCGGACATCTTGTCGAAATTTATTTCCGGTAATGGCTACGGGATAACGTTATTTTGGCGTAGCTTGAGGCGAGATTTTGGACGAGATGTGGACATGGGTGATTGCGCGTGTCACCTGGCCAACGATCTATTCTTGTGCGCAGACTGATTGAAATACACAAAGGAATCGACGTCATTTTCGCCTCATTGTTCCTAATTACGGAGTCTTTCTTCATCATCAATTTTCTCTTCAACGTTTCTGTCAGGTAATGTTTTATCGATATATCACACTACATCCTCTACCCTCTCGCGCACACACCCTCACTTTCTCTCACACGCACTCTCCCTGCTTATATCCATAATATCTATATATGCCTCTTTTTCTCTTATTTCTATCGTCTTCATTGTTATGCACATGAGCATACATTACTATTAGACGTCTAATGGTTGATCAGGATACTATAAGCCTCGGCTGTCTTTATTTAATTCATTACTTGTAGCTTGACAGTTCTCTAACAGAGACGCACCGCATCGCGACAACGTGAATGTATTCAACTTCTTACTCATTGTCTAGCCGGGTACATACTTGTTGAACAGATCGATAAACGATTTCTATTATAATTTATCTGCTGGTTTAACAGGCTAATAATTTTTTAAATAAACATTTATGCCAAAGTATTGATTTACTCCTCTCCAGGGGTTAGGCACTAGGCACAACGCCAGTTTTTATCTTACTCCCACAAGTAAGATGTGATCCAAGGTCGGTTCGAGAAAGTGGGTTTAAAAATTGCCTGGGCAGCCCCGTCGGCATTCCCGGTAGGGGCGCCTCAGACAGTAAGCAATAAACTTACTCCTCCTCAAAGAGGGGAGGCGAAGCCTGGGGGGTGGACCTCTTAGAACTGCACAGGACAGACCCATAGACCGGCGTAAATCAAGCCCCGAAGGCCAAGACAATACCAGTCTATGGGGTGCAGTATCCATCGGAACAGATACTGCACTTTGATCTCAGCCAAAAGGCCAATAAACTGCAAAAAACATGTTTATTTAAATGACATTATATATATATCATTGCGAGATCAATCGCGGCTTGTTGTTGTTGATCACTATTCACTGCTCTTTGAAAATACCCGCCGACTTGGCATTTACAAAGTTAAATTCGTCCTAACTTAAAAGCTAATTGACGGTGGCCAACGGGTAAGACGCTTGACTGCGAATCAGTGGCGATTTGTGATCGGATTTCGCGGCCACCGTGAATTAACTCATTACTCTGAAGATTGCGTCAGCATGAAACATCGATGTATGTAGGAAATAAATAATTGATATTTGTATATATATATATATATATATATATATATATATATATATATATATATGATAGATAGAAAGATGAAAAGGAATTAGAAAAGCGACGGAGACAGATCGTTTTTCAATTCAGTTGCTCAATGCAAGGTATATTCCGCAAAAAAAGCAATGTATTTAATTATTTTTTCCTTAAGCCAGGCTTTTCAAATATAAAAATCTTATCAGAGGAAATTGCTGGGATAGATAAGTTGGCGAAAAGCCAAAAATTAAAATCTGAAAATATCCGATATATTGAGCTGTATACTTGTCACAATAGGGGTTACCTTTCCACAAAAGTTCGCTTTTAGTTCTGTACTTATATATATATATATATATATATATATATATATATATATATATATATATATATATATGATGACACCCACCGACATATATATATATATATTTATTAATATTAGGGAGTTTAAATACGTGAACAAAAATGTCATGCAACAGGTAATGTTTTGTATATGTACAAGTATAGTAAATGACGAGTAGAAATAATGCCCAAAACATATCAAGTTATTTCGGTGGATTCAAACGACGTTAATCAATTGGTGCACACATTTTCAATAAAGCTTATTTAACATTAATTGTGTAAGTAACACGAATGTTTATGTAACACGCATTTATAAATCTCTACCTTCCATTGAGCATTTCTTAAAAATATTAGTTTACACACTAACACTATAGAAGTTATTTTAATATATATATATATATATATACTAAACAATACAATAATAACTATTTTTAATTTCTAATCCACATAATCATGTTTCATTTTTAGTGAAATATATATATATATATATATATATATAGTACTATGATAGCTTTCCTGGACTCGTAAGTGAACCGGAAGATTTAACTGCCTGTCACACGATTTGAAACCGTAGAGCCGAATCAACATTTTAACGTTTGCCTAAATGCCTAGAACCATGGTGCTAACCCAACAATACCGGTGAAATGGGGTAGAACTGAAGACTACTCATGTATATGTAAGCATACATATCTAGAAGGTAGCCATACACAGTTTTGAACGACCAGGTTGGAAGGAAATTATATATACTACAAGCACTATCTACGGTGTCGGTAGAAGTAATGTTAGCCCTGCATAATTACCCATGCCCTGGACCACCTTTCTTTTTTAATTTTAATATGTGAAAAAAAAGTATGAATGCGGTGTTTATATGCAGACGGAGATCTCACCAGATAGTTGCAAAACACTTATATTAATCAGTGAAACAACAATATTGTAGTTATTCGGTAAGCACCTAGGGACTCTGGCAGTTCTAG
This sequence comes from Sepiola atlantica, assembly GCA_963556195.1. NCBI lineage: Eukaryota > Metazoa > Mollusca > Cephalopoda > Sepiida > Sepiolidae > Sepiola > Sepiola atlantica. The sequence continues at coordinate 91,678,842 of OY744536.1, read as the reverse complement.
GAAGTTCCGTTAATTTTTTCTTACATAGAGAGAGAGGGAGAGAGAGAAATGGGAATTAGTTAAAATGGTTGTTGCTAGACAAAAATTTGTTGTGAATGATTTAAAGGGAGTCATCGATTGAACTCAGTCGAGCACATGTTATAAAAATAACGATATGGTAGAGAATCACTAGCAACGTGTCTTTTTTGATAAATAGGCTGTGAGGAGTAGATGATACCGCCTTACTTGCTTTTAAAGCTGAATTAGTACTCTATCTAAGCAGGAAATTATGCTATAAACAGTACCTCCTCAGATGTGCTAACAGTACTCCATATGAGGACGTATTTAAATCTCATACAGGTAGTGAATTACGTCAGGAGCGAGATACCTTCAGAAGCGGTCGAATGATCCAAGCATGCACCTAGGAAACGGACTTTATATAAGTCTTCCATTTGAGGTCTTCGTATGCGTCGTTTTTTATTTAATTAAATAGGGAAGGAATATACAGACACTACGCTATAAAACATATTTTGTAAGAAAAGAACCCCTTTTTTCTGTGAAAAATAAAATAGTCTACGTATATCTTCGAACATAGGTAAGAGTACAGTATGTGTACAATCTTTTATCTTATACTGAATAAAAGATATATCCTGTACCGACAAATACAGTGTATATGTTCGAAAAATGTAACAAGCAGGCAATAAAAAATCTTTACATGGGAATAAAAGTTTATGAGATGAAACATAGTCAGATTCAAAAGATGCAGTTCCTTTCCTAATCAACGTCGAACTTTCCCTTCCTGAGGTTGTGTCCTTTTAGGACGCATGCGTATCGACCATTTTATGGTAGGAGACAGTTCCGCTTTGTTAGCAACCACAAACTTGCAACTTTAAATGGCTAGCTTCATCTCGGTTGGGGTCGGGAAATAGCTTCTGGATTCAGGCCAGGTTGATTCTATGTGAATTAGCTAATGCCAAACCGATTCTGGACAAGCATGACCGATCTCATATCGACGAGACGTGTATATATATATATATATATATATATATATATATATATATATCTACCTACCACATCGGTAAGATGTGACACAAGGTCGGGAAAGTGGGATTTGATAAACCAGCGCCAGAGAAGGTGAGTACTCTGGCAATTAAAAATTGCTTGGGCAGGCCCGTCGAAATTGCCCGATAGGGGCGCCTCAGACAGTAAGCAATAAACTTACTCCTCCCCAAAGAGGGGAGGCAAAGCTTGGGAGAGTGGACCTCCTAGAACTTCACAGGACATACCCATAGACCGGCGTAAATCAAGACTCGAAGGCCAAGACAATACCAGTCAATGGGGTGTAGTATCTATTGGAACATATACTACCCTTTGATCTTGGCCAAAAGGATATATATATATATATATATATATATATATATATATTTGGTAAGTATCCATGGTTTCTTTCTAAGAACTGGATTCAAATTAAGCTGCTTCTTTTGTTATTGTGTTTGCTTGCTACATGATAATATACATATTTTATTCCAGAGACGAAGTTTCGTTTTCGGAACAGTAGCATGAATAAAAGATTCATAATTGACATAAAATGTGGTTGTTCATGGAGGAGTGAATGAATAAGAACAACTTTAATTGTAAAGAGATCTTTAATAAGTTACAAGTAACGGTACTTATTTAGATTAGGTTATTTATCTTCCTCCCACAAGGTAAGATGTGACACAAGGTTGGGAAAGTGGGATTTGAAAAGCCAGCGCTCGAGAAGGTGAGCACTCTGCTTTTAAAAATTGCCTGGGCAGCCCCGTCGGCACTTCCCGGTAAGGGCGCCTTAGGCGGTAAGCAATAAACTTACTCCTTCACAAAAAAGAGAGGCAACGCCTGGGTGGACCAGGACAGACCCATAGACGGCGTAAATCAAACCCCGAAGACCAAGACGATACCAGTTTATGGAGTGTAGTATCCATAGGAACAGATACTACACTTTGATCCCAGCCAAAAGGCC
>OY744536.1:91659364-91666864 GCA_963556195.1 Sepiola atlantica | reverse complement strand
CAAATGAAAATTCTGTGCAAAGTTTTAACTAATTTGGTTTGTTGGTTTTTGAGTTATGACTGATCAAAAAATGAGATTTCTAGCAAAGGTCGTTTTTGCAGTCTATTAAGGGATAGAGCGCTATCTCACCTCCCTTGATATATATATATATATATATATATATATATATATATATATATATATATATATGCAATATATATGTATATATTCATTTATTTATTTTTGTACAGTAAAATTAGTACAACATTCGTACCGTCAGTTTAAAGCACAGAAGAACTCAGCCATCCGGCTCTCTTCAGCTTCTGTTGTCATCTGTTTCGGAAATGTGAAGTCACGTGTCACTCTAAACGAGTGACACGTGACTTCACATTTAGAGTGTTATTTTATGTTTGTTTAAATTTAGTGTAAGGAAGGTTTGATAAGGTTTGAAAAAAAGGATAAGGGTTAAAAGTAACAATTGAGATTTAAACTGGAGAAGATTTAAAGAGCTATACAAAAAGTAAAAATATATTTCCATATAAATCTCGTTAGCCAATATTATGGGTATCGTATATTTGGCCGTTACAAAGTAGTTATAATCATACGTTATATAAGTTATGTATTTTCGTAATTGTTTTTATTGGTGATAATAGCAGATTATAGACACTGATATCAAGGTTCGAATCTTGTCAAAGTGACCCACGCTGATGGCCAGAAACACGTGTCCATGGATAACTTTTATGTACGTATGAAATTTATAAAAGCATATCTACGTTATATAGTTAGAGATAGAGAGAAAGGAAAAGTGATAGAAGTTCAGAACATTTATTTAATTTGTGATATATTTTTTGTAAAGAAAAAACCTAATTCGAAACTGTTTTTGACTTTTATTGAACTTGTGTGTGTTGGCGTGCAAGTGAGCGTGTGCGCATGTGGAATGCTAATTTCCTTCTTCCTCATTAATGTGATACGCCTTTTGCTTCAGGCGATCAGATTTGCGCTATTTGCTTCTTTTATTGTGATTACCATAGTCATAGTCGTCTCCATGTCCACGGGCATGTCACTCACTCACTCTCCGAAGAAGCATGCATTATGTGTAAACAACTCAGCGATGTACGTAAGCATATCAGTGCGCAGCAGGTGATTTGCACAAAAGCGACACATCGCATATATATGCATTATTTATACGCCTATGCATAGAGAATTATGAAAACATTGCTGAGATGTAGAGACGGGCAACCAGATAAGGAACACGAATTAATGCACACTTCATGTAAATTATGCACAAACATCTATCTATCTATCTAACTATTGCTTTCTATCTATCTATCTATCTATCTATCTACATATCTATCTATCTATTGCTTTCTATCTATCTATTGCTTTCTATCTATCTATTGCTTTCTATCAATCTATTGCTTTCTATCAATCTATCGCTTTCTATCTATCTATCTATCGCTTTCTACTTATCTATCTATCGCTTTCTACTTATCTATCTATCGCTTTCTACTTATCTATCTATCGCTTTCTATCTATCGATCTATCTCTTTCTATCTATCTATCGCTTTCTATCTATCTATTGCTTTCTATCTATCTATTGCTTTCTATCTATCTATTGCTTTCTATCTATCTATTGCTTTCTATCTATCTATCTATCTACATATGTATCTATATATCTATCTATTGCTTTCTATCTATCTATTGCTTTCTATCTATCTATCTATATATCTATCTATTGCTTTCTATCTATCTATTGCTTTCTATCTATTGCTTTCTATCTATCTATGTATCTACATATGAGTCTATATATCTATCTATTGCTTTCTATCTATCTATTGCTTTCTATCTATCTATCTATTTATCTACATATGTATCTATATATCTATCTATTGCTTTCTATCTATCTATTGCTTTCTATCTATCTATCGCTTTCTATCTATCTATCGCTTTCTATCTATCTATCGCTTTCTATCTATCTATCGCTTTCTATCTATCTATCGCTTTCTATCTATCTATCGCTTTCTATCTATCTATCGCTTTCTATCTATCTATCGCTTTCTATCTATCTATCGCTTTCTATCTATCTATCTATCGCTTTCTACTTATCTATCTATCGCTTTCCACTTATCTATCTATTGCTTTCTATCTATCTATTGCTTTCTATCTATCTATTGCTTTCTATCTATCTATTGCTTTCTATCTATCTATTGCTTTCTATCTATATATTGCTTTCTATCTATCTATTGCTTTCTATCTATCTATCTACATATGTATCTATATATCTATCTATTGCTTTCTATCTATCTATTGCTTTCTATCTATCTATTGCTTTCTATCTATCTATTGCTTTCTATCTATCTATTGCTTTCTATCTATTGCTTTCTATCTATCTATCTATCTACATATGTGTCTATATATCTATCTATTGCTTTCTATCTATCTATTGCTTTCTATCTATCTATTGCTTTTTATCTATTGCTTTCTATCTATCTATCTATCTACATATGTGTCTATATATCTATCTATTGCTTTCTATCTATCTATTGCTTTCTATTTATCTATTGCTTTCTATCTATTGCTTTCTATCTATCTATCTATCTACATATGTGTCTATATATCTATCTATTGCTTTCTATCTATCTATTGCTTTCTATCTATCTATTGCTTTCTATCTATCTATTGCTTTCTATCTATCTATTGCTTTTTATCTATTGCTTTCTATCTATCTATCTATCTACATATGTATCTATCTATCTATTGCTTTCTATCTATCTATTGCTTTTTATCTATTGCTTTCTATCTATCTATCTATCTATCTACATATGTATCTATATATCTATCTATTGCTTTCTATCTATCTATTGCTTTCTATCTATCTATTGCTTTCTATCTATCTATTGCTTTCTATCTATCTATCTATTGCTTTCTATCTATCTATTGCTTTCTATCTATTGCTTTCTATCTATCTATCTATCTACATATGTGTCTATATATCTATCTATTGCTTTCTATCTATCTATTGCTTTCTATCTATCTATTGCTTTTTATCTATTGCTTTCTATCTATCTATCTATCTACATATGTATCTATATATCTATCTATTGCTTTCTATCTATCTATTGCTTTCTATCTATCCACATATGTACATATCTATCTATTGCTTTCTATCTATCTATCTACATATGTATCTATCTATCTATCTATCTATCTATCTATCTATATATCTATTGCTTTCTATCTATCTATCTACATATGTATCTATCTATCTATCTATTGATTTCTATCTATCTAACTACTTACTCATCTATCTATCTATTTATGTATCCATCTACCCACTCATCTATCTTGGCCTTTTGGCTAAGATCAAAGTGTAGTATCTGTTCCGATTGATACTGCACCCCATACTGGTGTTGTCTTGGCCTTCGGATCTTGATTTACGCCGGTCAATGGGTCTGTCCTGTGCAGTTCTGGGAAGTCCACCTTCCCAGGCTTTGCATCCCCTCTTTGGGGAGGAGTAAGTTTATTGCTTACTGCCCGAGGCGCCCATACCGGGAAATTCCGACGGGGCTGCCCACGCAATTTTTAAACCGCACTTTCCCGACCCAACCTTGGGTCACATCTTATTTGTGGGAGTAAGATTAAAACTGGCCTTGTGCCTAACTCCCGGAGAGGAGTAAATACATACTCACTCATCTATCTATTTATCTATCCATCTACTTATTTACTCATATATCTATCTATCTACCTATGTCTGTCTGTCTGTGTGTTTCTTTCTCTCTCTCTCTATCTATCTCTCAATATATATATATATATATATATATATATATATATATATTTATATTATATATATATATATATATATATTTATATTATATATATATATATTTATATTATATATATATATATATATATATATATATTTATATTATATATATATATATATATATATATATATATTTATATTATATATATATATATATATATATTTATATTATATATATATATATATATATATATATATATATATTTATATTATATATATATATATATATATATATTTATATTATATATATATATATATATATATATATTTATATTATATATATATATATATATATATATATTTATATTATATATATATATATATATATATTTATATTATATATATATATATATATATATATTTATATTATATATATATATATATATTTATATTATATATATATATATATTTATATTTATATTATATATATATATATATATATTTATATTATATATATATATATATATTTATATTTATATTATATATATATATATATTTATATTATATATATATATATATATATTTATATTATATATATATATATATTTATATTATATATATATATATATTTATATTATATATATATATATATTTATATTATATATATATATATATTTATATTATATATATATATATATATATATATTTATATTATATATATATATATATATTTATATATATATATATATATTTATATTATATATATATATATATATTTATATTATATATATATATATATATTTATATTATATATATATATATATATATTTATATTATATATATATATATATATTTATATTATATATATATATATATATTTATATTATATATATATATATATATTTATATTATATATATATATATATATATATTTATATTATATATATATATATATATATATTTATATTATATATATATATATATATATATTTATATTATATATATATATATATATATATTTATATTATATATATATATATATATATATTTATATTATATATATATATATATATATATTTATATTATATATATATGAAAATAAACATATTATGCATACCTTTATAGTATAACCTATCACGCAATAATTATTGTCTGATATACGAAGTAGAGCAATTATAAGAAGAAACATTGCAAAAATACAATATCTATTACGCCATTAGTCGCTCAAAACAATGTGTTCTAAATTAAATAACTGATTGCCCCTTCCTTGAGCCATCGCTTTTAAAAAATGAACTCTTATCGTCAGCGGAATACAAACAATAAAGTTAGTAAAATAAATTACTAAAATACATAATTTTTAAAAGATATAAAAATAATATGAAATAAGGACAAATATAAAAAAAGGGAAGAGGTTGAAAATATAAGAACATGTTCGTCGTTGAAGGCGTCATGAAGATGTATAGCAAATTCAGAAAAGATTGGCATAACAAAATTGTAAAATCGGTTGAACTTTTGGAGAGGCGAAACTATAAATGTGTTCAAATAATCCGGTTGGAAAATGCTGCAATTGAAAAGGTGTATTTTCGTATTTCTTTGATTACTTAATAGATACTGATATTTTACAATCTGTTTTCCCATCTTTTACTAATATATATATATATATATATATATATATATATATATATATATATACACGCACACACACATATATATGAATTTAAACACGAAATCTCAAGTATGTGTGTATATGTGGCCCGCCTCACAGTTCAACGGTGTATCTAATGGCCATATTTGAAATCAGAACATTGGAACTGATCTACTTACTAGTGTCATAATTTTAAAAAAACTTTCTTAATGACTCATTATTCAAACTCAAAGCAATCGTTCGATCGATAGTCGTGTTTATAAAGCATTATAAATAGATTATTATAAAGTTTATAATGTATTCCATTATTCATTGTTCGAATCATACAGAAGACAACTGTATTCTCTTGCTATGGCGTTCTGGTCTATAACGATCATCATCATAAACCTGTGAATGAACGTTGTTCTGTATAATCATTTTACTCTTGCGATTTAAATATGTTTATTTTATTGCGATTTTTACAAAACTAGACTAACCAAAATATGCGACTACATGTCATATATATTTTCTAGTCTTAATAATGATGTTTTATTTGATTTGAGAACTATTCATTTTAACGTTGGTGAACACTAAACGTTTAATACTAAGCGCCACGACATCATTTTTATTTAATTTAATCTCATTTTAAAATTGAGTGTGGATGTTTATAAAATACGTACAAGCTAAGGTGTGAGTGTAGTGTGTATGTATATATATATATATATATATATATATATATATATATATATAATGGACGTATGCATGAATATTTTTTATTAAATAGTAAATTGAATTTACCTAAAGACGACGTCTATTCGTAGGTACGTCCTCATCAGGTCAGAAAGTTGTGGTGTCAGGCGGGTTCGAACGCAGTTTGTAGATTCAGAAGAGTATCAGGATCCTACACCCTAATCTATCAGGCCAACGGAAATCAGCACAGACATAACTGAAATTGAGATACATGTATAGCCAACAGCAAACGTTCCGAGATCAAAGAGTGATTAACCACGTGGGCGCTTAAGCTATATATATATATATATATATATATATATATATATATATATATATATATATATTATTTTTAATGAAGATATATTTCTTATATTCATAGACATATGTGTCTCGTGTTAGATAACGCTCGTCAGTATGGAAAACGTAACTGTACTGCAGCTCCGACGATTCAACCTCCGAGTCTGGGTATTTTGAAACCTATCTTCTTACCGCATGGACATCTATACGATAAGACGTTAAAGTTTTAAATAGATGTCTAGTATTTTTTTTTATTTGGAAACACAATTAATGGGACCCAGACTGGGTTTCTATCTTCCTAAACTTCGAATACCCGGAGATTAATAATTACTTTTATTAAATGCATATTGTTTAACATCCAAGAGATATTTCGATTGAAATAAATTAGTATTGTTAAGCACATGTCTATTATTCTATTGAAGTATCGTTATGACTTATTATATCCGGTCTGTGTGTGTAGTGTTTTAATGGATCACGTTTCTGTACGCATGTGTGGAACATCCGGTGCGTTATCTTGCGTCCGTGTGCGTGCGTTCTACAACGGCCATCAGAAAACCCAACGAAAGAAACAAAAATTAAGAAGTAGTCTAATTAGATAGCTTCAAAGAACAGCAGGAAAAAGTAAATCGTCTCATGCGGGAAAGCAAAGAAACGTTAACAGAAAAGGAGGGGGCATCGGTTCACTGATATGAAGGCGACAGAGTGAATATTGCGATGAATGGGCGAAAGGAAGATGTGATATGATTAGAGCGGAAGTTGAAAGCGTAGAGAGTAAAAGAGATTACTCAAGTTCAAACCAAATAGCAAGTGAGAGAGAGAGAGAGATAGATAGATAGAGAGAGGGACGACATATAATACATTTAAACGTAGATGAAACGCAAAAAATGGAGATTATTTTCCAAAAATAAAATAACGTTACGATTAAACGATGTTCGTTTTCGTTTTACACACATATAATAGTTTTTAATAGTTTTTTTTACGTTATTTAATCTTTTTCGAATTTCACATCATATGCAATGCCTCTACTTTTGAATTCAATCGGAAAATTCGTTCAGGTATTTTTGAAAGATTTTCTGAATTTCAAATTGTATTTCTTAAATAACTT
>OY744536.1:91647688-91659164 GCA_963556195.1 Sepiola atlantica | reverse complement strand
ATAGAATTTGGTATTTGTCTGTCTAAAGCCGAAACTATGCGATTACTTTTATTAATTATACTATTGCTTAATACAAGGAGGCTAAATTATTATGTAACGTTGTATTGAAACCACCCTCCTAGGCATTAGCTCCTACATTTGATAGTGAGTAGTGTAGTATACGTTTGTTCGTCATGATTTCATCCACCCAGTCATTACATCCTTTTCTCTTGAGTTGGATAGTATAGTATCTATCCTGTAGTCATGGTACAATCCTCCCTGTGAGTACAGTATGAGGGCAGTGTAGTATCTGTTTCGTTTTTATTATAAGATAACCACAGGCATTATATTCTCAGTTTGAAGTAGTGTAGTATTTGTGACTGTCATGAAACTATCCTATGCATTGCCTCCTTTTGATGCGTCAAAATGAATTTGTTACAATCTGCTGGTAATTGGCAATCACAATACTTACATTATAATATGCGATTATATAAAAAAGTTAAGCACAAAAAAACGGACTGTATTGGTCATACTTAGATGATTTATAATATAAAAATGCAATACACTTTAAGCAAGCACGCGACCCAAGTTGATAAGTAAATGCCAGTCTGGTGGGGATTATAACTGATTAGAGTCTAGTGTCTTGTTACGGAAATAGTTTCGGTCATTCGTTACGCTACATGCAATAGGACCCGCAATGATGTCCTGACCTAAGAGCTTTTCAGGCTGATGAAAAAATACTTGTATAAAAGACAATAGTTTTAATTAATCGAAAACGACGCCATCCACTTACTAAGTTGAGCCATGTTTATTTTGGCTTGCAACATTAAAATGTAATTATCGTTTGCACCTCATGAATGTAAGTCATGAAATATATCACAGCTTGTGGTCACAGCTGTGTCGAGCCCTCAGTCGATAACGCTTAGTATAGACATACAGTTATTTCTAGGCGTCTATTAAGGAAACGCCAAAACAGTCTGGATCACACTATTTTGGAATGTAGAAGCTCTATCACTATTTAAGAAGTCCTTATTTACTTGTGTCACCTATGGGGACCGAGTTATACACAAGCTGTATGTGTTGAGTATAGTTTATATAAAACGACAACCTGTGGTCGCTGCTTAAGACATAGGATGACCACCGCCCCTAGTTCCCACATACTTAATGGTATTGTGCTGATATTTTAAAAATGTATGACATGTTTGTAAATAAATAATTACAATAAAGTATATACTCTTTTGTCATCAGTCAAAGATAAATATTTCTCCACTAGGTTAAATTGTTCATGTACAGAATGTCCTTCTTTTCGGAAGCGGATTTTGTCCATATTAAGGACTGACGGTGTCTGGTCATCTGAAGACGACTGATAGCGAGTAAAAGCTCGATAAATCTCCCCGCATTGGCTCAATGGATAGATAGTGCTTTATTTAATATTTGCGAACTCTATCATACTAGCAAGTTTAGCAAGCGTTGCCCGGGGCAAATACTTAACATATTTTTATTAAAACGTCTATCTCTCTACCTTCCTCTACCCGTCTCTCTCTATTTCTCTTTTTCCCTTACCCTCTCCAAACCCCCTTTTTCTCTCGCATGGTACAAACACAACTCTCGTTAACATAATAGATTCGCAAAAATGAGTCGTGAGTTTTTTTTCTAAATTAGTACATAATAAAACTAAATAATCGAGCCCTCTGCCAAAACTTTATCCAGTTTACCTTCAAAGAATGCGTTATTCCTTTTATATTATTATATTATTTTCTGGAGCAACGCCGATCAAGAAATTACCAACTTTGTGATTCTTAGTTTTGTAGTTTTTAAAAAATACTTTTTGTTTAACATACACAATAACATATAGACAGACAACTACCCTTTTATATGAATGCCATTTTTGCGAATAAGACGATATATGCTAGGTCTATAGAATTCATATATTGATGTACTAGTTCATTTGGTTCGTAGTTGCTCGGCGTGATTTACTTTATCGACACGGCGTCAAATTTAGAAAGAAGGCCGATGAATGTATCAGCTCTTGTAAATAGAAACTGAAATAGGATAAAATACAGAAACATAGACACTTGAGTATTCATTTACGGGTGTGAGGGCCTCAGGCGATAAGCAATAGAATAATTAGGTCGTCCACATCGGCACGTTTGTCTAACGAACGATGGTTGAAAGAAATAATCAGTTCTTCCTGGCAGTCTTCAGATGTTTGAAGATTAAATCCTCACTACAGATGATAATAAGCAATAATTATTAAAAAACATACGGTTCACAATTTCGTATTAATTCCTTAGTTCGGCATACACGCATCCATAGTCGAAAAGACAAACTTACGGAAGGTCGGAGTTTACATCGGCCGAACGTTGTGAAAATAACACCCAAGATTGGAATAGTAGTCCAGATAATCCAAATAATAAAAATTATCAATCCCCATCTTAAAAAAGAAATATCCTTGGAAGCTTGGTCTTCTGATAGTGAACATATACTACCTTGTAATGCTATTTCAAAGCCTGCCTATATTTATTAACGTCTCAATGAGCAATTTTTGAAAAAAAATAATAGTTGATAGTAGGAATATAGCTGCCCCAAACAGATAACACTTTTTGTTAGCAAAAATAAATAAAATAAAAATTCCGAAATTAAACATACCTTGTAATTAAATGGTGTCATTTATCCAGAACGTCTCCTAATAGGTCTATGCGCCTCCTATTAGTCTCTCGCTCTCTCTCTCTCTCTCTCTCTTTCTCTCTCTCTAGAAAACTGACCGAAAACGAAACAAGACACAAGAATGATTAAACGAGGAAATAACATGTAAAAAATGCATGCGTAAAAAAAAGAAAGAATGATAAAGGGAGATAACTCCAGAGTAGTAAATGCTTTGTGAAGTATTTTGTTTTTTCATAGAAAACCATTTAATGTAACGTTTGCATAACGGGAGATTATGTCTCCAATATTGTCTGCATATGTGTTTTTTGAAGTAATATTAGAATTTGATGTTTTTTTCTTAAATGACTTATGTATGTGATGTTGTGAAGGGTGCTGAGTAATTGACGGTTTGGAGTCATCTAAAGTATAATACAAAACAAAATCTTCTAAATTGTATTGGAAATAATCGTACGCCAAATAAGTGTTGTGGGTGAATTCTTGGAACTGATATAGATAATATACTCATGTCGTTGATCTGAACTTACATATATATATATATATATATATATATATATATATATATATATATAATTTAATAAATCAAAACATTACGATTGTTTCAATAATTAAAACATCAAGTCCATTATGGCGTACGACTTTTTCCAAATCAGTTTGGAAATACTTATTTTATATTATAATGTTATATATATATATATATATATATATATATATATATTGCATAATCACGTTGACACACCGGTTCTCGTCAGATCACCAAAGTTAAGTGACGTTGGGCTTTGTCAGTACAAGATGGGTGATAATGTGGGAATTTTAGGCGTAGTATGTGGACACCTATCTATGGGCAAATAGCGCGACAACAAGCAGTGCCTAGAGTAGCGACTATGGCAAACCCCCCTCAGCCACCAATAAGGTGTCGGTACCGGGGGGGGGGGGGGTCCTCCTCTAGGAGTGATCAAAAGCCCTGATGGTGGTGATATATATAACACTCATCGTAGGGTCTTATAACACTTTGTGACCTGGCTGATTCCTTTTACTCAAATAAACTTCCGGTGTGATTTAATTATTCTTCAGACAGTGTGACTGCGTCCATTTCCACGTCTTTGCCAGATGTTTTTTTCCTTTATTCAGCACCAGACCTTCTCTATATTTCTCACTGTATACCCCCTTCTCTTTTTCTTTCGCTACGTCTATCTCTGTTCTTTTGTTGGCCGTACGCTCTTAAAGTGGCTCGTCTTCTAACGATCGTGGCTGAATTCAAATGCTTCTAAATTGGTCATTTAAAGTAATCAGTTTAATTAGCGGCATTATGAAGACCTTAAGGGTTGCAGTATTCCCCTAACGAGCATAGAAGACGGAGCAATTGCCAAAATAATCACAATTCATGTGGAACTCCAACATTTTAATAATAAGGAGTAATTAAAGTTGACAGATAGTTTTACAATAACATTTAAACGCACGAATGTTCGTCTCAGTAATATAATGTTCAGACGTAAAACTGGAAAGCAAATAAAGAATATTACTACTACTAATATTACTATTGCTATTTGGCCTTTTGGCTAAGATCAAAGTGTAGTATCTGTTCCGATGGATACTGTACCCCATAGACAGGTATTGTCTTGGCCTTCGGGTCTTGATTTACGCTGGTCAATGGGTCTGTCCTGTGCAGTTCTTGGAGGTCCACGCTCCCGGGCTTTGCCTCCCCTCTTTGGGGATGAGTAAGTTTATTGCTTACTGCCTGAGGCGCCTCTACCGGGGAATGCCGACGGGGCTGCCCAGGAAATTTTTAAACCCACTTTCCCGACCCGACCTTGGGTCACATCTTACTTGTGGGAGTAAGATAAAAACTGGCCTTGTGCCTTACTCCTGGGAGAGGAGTAAATCAATACTACTACAACAACTACTACTAATAATACTTATAATGCTCACAAGGTAATCCGGCATTACAACCAAGACCTCAGAAAGGAGCATCTGCACGTCTAGTTGTTATTTTTAAATATGGATGTCAAATAAGAGAATCCTCAAAACGGCGGACTGCCAATACGCGCTACAATACGTTACTATTTTTTTTTCACCAAAGATTACGTTCACATATCGTTAGTATTACGAAGTTTAAATAAATAAATAAATAATTTGTAAACGCATAAGCAATACATTAAAGTTGCACAAAAACAAATGTTTTTTTTTAATAAATATGTACGTTACGTAAACATTAGAAAACATTCCAATACATTTTTCAAATAAGGTTATAACATTTCTAATTACAAAATTTTAAAATTCCATGGCGTTATCTTTATTTTTTTTTTTTTATATTAATAAGAAAAAAAATGAGTATTTGTAATACTGAAAAAAATCCATGATGTAAGCTCTAGGTAATGTATTTATTTAATATTACTTAACAAAAAATTAAATTCAAATATTAATTGTTTATGTAAATAAACATATTTCAAGGAAAGAACTCACTTTCCATTATTTCTTTGTGTTAACGTAGATTTTTACCGAGATTCGTTAATATTGTGAGTATATCCTTTTTAGCCATCCATACATACAGAGGTTGAGTAGTAATTCTATTTTCGAACGTCTCGATTGTTATGCCGGATTACCAATAACGATAATTTATTAATAATATAGATTTTGTATTGGTCTGTCTGAATCCGAAACTATACTATCATTTCTTTAATGCCTATTTCATTTACTTATACTATTTACTACTTATATGTTGTCTTTCACTGTTCAATTCTAAGGGGGTGGTGTAACATCTGTTATGTTCGCATGACACAATCCTCCCAGACATTTCCTCCTTCTTTGTGGGGAAATATAGTGTACGTTCTGTGGTTATGAGATTATCCTACCAGGGAGTACCTTCTCTTTTAGACAGTTCGTTATATAAGCTCGAATCCCTCATTTTTTCTGTAAAACATTCACAGCGATAACCCGCCCGGCCACAACTACAGGAGAGATCGTTGCTGACTTTCTATCTGTATCAAAGACTAAGCGGAAGTTCAATGAACAAGGTTTCTTTCAGAGAGTGTCACAACTGTGGAACATGATACGACGAGGCTGCGTCCCAGTCGACTATAACATGATCGTCTTGACGTCTAATGTAAACAAATATTTAGTGAGCCATTCTCTTGGTGGATTCTACTCCTCGCTAGGTGGCACTTTTCGTTTAACCCACGATATCTTTAATCATTGAGTTCGAGTGGCCCCCGGGCCTTTATAAGCGATGCTCCAATAGTGAAAGACATCTATTAGACGGAGCGCACTGTTGCTAATTAGAGAAAGGAAGAGAAGAAGAAGAAGAAGAAGAAGAAGAATGGAAAGTAGATGATTAGGAAAATAAACATTAATAGCTCAGATAAAATAATTTAATGTTGTTTTTTTAAATTTTATTTTTAACATAGTTCACCCCAAACAAGGCAGGCCGCCACTGTAGAAGTAATGGGGCTACTGAGAAAAAAGAAAAGGGGAGAAGGTTGGGGGGTCAACCTTAATTGGGATCTGCGCAGCGAGATGTCTGTTTACATTAGTTTTACATTTCTGCATGTCAGAACTGTCGGGGAAACAGGGGGCATAGAGGGAGTTCCAGCGTCCAGCAGTACCAGGAAAGAAGCTATTTGAGTAGAAGGCTCTCCGGCATCTGGGGATCTCCACAGTGAATGAATAGGCTTTAGTTGATTGTCGAGTTAGTCTAGTGATTTACGCCGAGGAGGCACCAGAGTAGCCAATTCATCAGAGTAGAAAATGGATACGTCTACTAAAAGTGCATAAGCGGGTATTCAATAGTGAATTAAAGGTGTTACACAATCCCAAATATTGCTTGAAACCAACATTGGCAATAATACATTATGGACAACTATAAACAATGCCGTAATAAGCAGAGAAAACGCACTTGTTTTATTTTCTTTTTCTTAGACTAGTTTCACAATAAATCACATTGAAGGTTAATTTTAAAAATGTCACTCGCGATTTAGACACAATAAAGTGGTATTCCCCTTTATATTAAAGTAGAGTGTCTATCATGTACTGAATGTACATGATAGACACTCTACTTTAATATACTCCCAAGAATTCTAGATTCTTAAATGTCGGCACTGAACACACACACAATGAGAATTATGTTGGTATTTTTCTGAAATCATTTTTTTCTGTCGGTTCACACTCTCCCCTACTGTGTTTGCCAAGCGTAAAAAAACTTAATAGCTCGTGTCAATTTTATGCTGTGAAGCTAAACTACCTCTTTAAACATGTTCGCCTCGAGACCTTCGCACAGGAGGAGGCGAGTATGTCTTTGAGCAAATAATACAGCGGCAAAAGCACTAGTTAAATATAGACAATATCAGTTCGCTAGCAGGGCTATTTTGACAAATATACAACTTTTATTCAACCTACACACCCACATACATGTTGTCTCAGGCCTGATGGCTGACCCTGGTTGGCCTCTGTCATGGACGGAGCACCATTGATAGAGGCGGGAAGGCCCCCTTCCCATTGCTTACATCTTCCCGTCCGGTGTACAAACGGGTTGATGGACCCTTTTTATCCTTGCTTCCGGCCTGCCAGTATTTATTTTTCTGTTTATTCATATTTTTTATCATTCATTTTCTCATTGTCAACGGCTTCTAATTCATTATTCGAAGTTGCCCTCTATTAATAAAGGGGGAGTCCGCGTCCGCAATTCGGGAGACGTGCTGGAGGGCGTGAAGCGACTGCACACCATTTGTTTGTAATATTTGGTCAGGGTTTACATCAAGTTAAAAGTATCCTTATTGTAGAGTCTCTGGCAAACCCCTGCACAGAGAAACCGAAGCCACCCGAGGGTGGTGTCTAGAAGACATTCAAGTCCTCCCCTATATATATATATATATATATATATATATATATATATATATATATATATATAATATAGGATCAAAATAAACCAAAGTGAAAACTTTTAGTAGATGGAACCTATTGTGAAAAGGATTAGCTCAATATACGAGATAGAGCAATAGAGAGATAGAAGAAAAAAGAGTGATAAATATGCGACGATAGTCCAAATTTATTTCAAATTTCAATTGTTCAATTGCAAGGTGTATTCAGTAATAAACTAGTGTTTATTATTCTTGGCTTAAGCCAAGAATAATAAACACTAGTTTATTACTGAATACACCTTGCATTGAACAATTGAAATTTGAAATAAATTTGGACTATCGTCGCATATTTATCACTCTTTTTTTTTCTATCTATCTCTCTCTCTCTCTCTATATATATATATATATCTATATATATATATTATATATATATATTATATATAGGGTTCATTTCTAAATTAATTAACATATTATTATGAATTTTAGAACACAGCTGGTGTTCGTAAGGAATCAAACATTTGGCTATATATAGTTTAATTTAGTGGGAGTGAAAAGGAGAAACCAATCACTAGAATTCTTATACTTTTAATTTCTGTGAAAGTTAAACAATAGGTATTTGACATCAATTTATACATATTCTCCAAATATGAGTTTCTATGGAGTATTTAGGAACATAATATAAGCACAACTTCCCATCTTAATATTGAAATCTCGCATTGAATTGATTCAACGTCAGTAGACCCAAATTCAGAAAGATTTCGTGAATTTCAATTTCATCTTCAGCGGCTTAAGCTTAAACATACATATGAGATATTTTAAAGAGTCATATAATAGGATTCTAGATGTTAGGTTTAGTACCATTATTTTTTAAATTTTAATTTTCGTATGGGACCATATAATGGTGCTAAACTCTTCTGCTCGAAGAATTACTTTTCTCAGTCTCCACAGAAATGAGGAATTAAGTATTTATTGGCGACCAGTATGTATATACAAACACATACTTCTTGTGAACTAGATGGTTATGGTGTTGGCATTAGTTTCCCCAATGTTTTTTCTAGTTAGAAATCTTTCTGGAAAGACATCGAGTACATACGGAAAGGACCACGGGAAGGTTGCCAACATTTCTGAGTGAAAGTAGTACCGTGGAACCGACTGGATTCGAACTTGGAACACCCAGGTCTTAAGTCCGTGTCGATAACCATTTAACCATCGTCACCGCCCAACATACATATCCTTCTATTGCACTACAATTTATCACTTTTTACTCTTTTTTTCTTTGCCCAATGAGATACGATTTACACACACACATATATATATATATATATATATATATATATATATATATATATATATATATTCATCAGCCAATTTCCTTCCGAGATTAAGATTTTAATCCGGAAAATTGAAGGGATCAACACTAAAATAACCAGACAAAAATTGTCGGTTATTTTGAATAATACGTGTCTTAAAGAAAAAATGCTGCCTCGATACACACATATATATATATATATATATATGTATATATATATATATATTCTGCCAATAGCAGTCCACAGTTTACTTATGCCTATCATATCACGTTCAGTTTCACAATTTACCTGTGTGCGTGATACATTGATCCCGACGTATATCAACTGTGCTCATTTTATGTAAGCATATCATTTATTTTTATGTATTATATATCATTTTATATTTTTATTTCGTGATCTTTTTATAGCCATACGAGGTATTATATAAAAATAGGGGGAAAATAAAAAAAGAGTATAGAAAAGCATCGATAAGAAGCGGACATCAATCATTACCGATAGGTGGCGTTATTCCTCACGTCCAGATTTTAAATATTGTCAGAAGAAATATGCCCCTAATCTCTATCATAAAATAAGACGTGAAAATGGATCCGAGTTAAGAGAATGATTTATTTCCTCATTGTATGTTTTTTTATTCCTTTCCCATAAAGTGTATGGCCGCTTATATTCAGGAAAACAAATAAATTCCATTAAATTTATGGCCGCTTATATTCATGAACATAAATACATTAAGAACTACGAAATGCCGGGTATTTGCCTGCTTATAACACCTGCTTATAAGATATCATCATCTATAAAATTTAGAGACAATTATACGTGTGTGTGTGTTTCTTGTGTCAACGTAACTTGTAATATTGCACATATAATTAATGTTTTATGTACTATTAATTGAATATTTATTGGAAAATGAATGCAATAGCGTAAAATAAAGAGAGATTTAAAAAAATTATTTTCCTTAAAATCAAAATTCGCGTGCACTTTAGATTCTATCGTATCGTATCCGTTGCAAACCATATCAATAGCATCTCTATCTATCTTAAAACTGTGTTCTGGGGCTACGGTAGTCAAATGATATTCCGTACCTGCAATCAGTCCTCCATACTAGTCCCAGACCATCTGACCTTATCAAGCGCAAGTTTTCGTAGGCAATGAAGTTGTTTCGCCGTACGTAGTGGTCCTAGTCCCGCCTGCTTGAGGCCAGCACGTAGTGTGCCCAGCAGATTTGTGCAGTGCCGTCCTAGTCGCGGTTGGTAGGCTTGAGAGCCAGTAACGGCAAAGTCTAGTGCCCTTTGTGCGGGAGTGTCAGGGTCCATTCGTAGGACATGGCCTAACATAGACCATCTTTGTTCAGCGACTTTTGTGGATAGGGGTTTTTCGTTGAACTGCTCGTATAGTGCCTTGTTGCTGATAAGTGTTTTCAGTCAGCAGTAACCTGTGATAAAACGGGCGTGTCTGCGGTGGCACGCATCCAGCTTGTCAAGCATGGCTTTTGTTATTGTCCAGCTGTTGCTATTGTAGAGCAGGATGGACACGCAGTACGCGTTATAGAGATGGAGTCTAGTCTTCAACAGCATGCCTCTAGTTAACTCCTCTGTGCATTCGTAAGGACACTTTTCACCGACTCTCCCTACGACCTTGCTGGTTTATATTGTAATCGAGCATTTATTGTTTCTTACGTTTAAAATGACTTTACTCGAATGATCTGATAGTTTTATAAATTGTTTGTGCAACGTGTAATTGATAAGCAAACGATACTGTAATCATGAAATGTAACTTAAAATCTTAGTCTTATTTTGAGAGTCAATCGGATCATAATTAATCAAGGACGGGTCGATATTAAGCGTGATTAGTACCATCGACCTTTGGTGTAAAATAGCAGTGTCTATCCTGACATTCGAGAGAGTGCAGATGATGCCGGAGACAGGGAAAGAGGAAGAGATAAAGAGAAAGACTGAACAGATAGGGATATAGATCTACGTATAAAGAGGGAAAAAGATACTCAAGGAGTATGAGTTTTTAAATAATGATTTTGAACATACATGTTATGTTGTTGTCCATGTACACTAATATTATATATAAACTGCAAATGTGTGTGTATGTCTGTATATGACAAATACATTGCTTTGTTTTAAAAATGATTTGTTAGATAGATTTAATTCGTACTTACTATGAAGCCACTTTTAACTCAAGCGTATCGCATAGTTTGTTCTTATCAAGACGATAATAACTTATAACGTATGTTGATATGTCGATCTACATTGTTGATGTTACCTTATTAATATATAGTTATAATAAAGTAAGGCATTCCAATTCCTTTAAAATCTGTATGCCTGCTCAGTACTTGATGCATTTGTAAATAGAGTAAGCAGACAGGAAGGGTAGAACAAGCTTGAAAACAGAAATTGCGAGGTGGTGTGTGGGGTGGATGTGTGCACCTTGCCAAACCATTCTAGTCCGTTTAGTGTCGTTCAATGAAGAAGTTTGATCAATCGATGGGACCGAAACAGGTACTACACCTCGCAGTCAGAGATCACCCTCGAGTAATGGTAGCAAAATGTTGACTCGACACTCCCCAAATCTGCTAAATTTGGCGATACCGTCTGGGTGTGATTTAAGATCATACGCTGAACCAGGAATATCTGTTCAGACATCAACTCGGCATATGTAGTTTTA
>OY744536.1:91627688-91640188 GCA_963556195.1 Sepiola atlantica | reverse complement strand
ACATCATACCAATCCCTTAGGCTAGCAAACAAGCACCTAGGTGCTTGTGTTTCTGGTCCGAGGCCCTAACTTTACTCACACGGGATATGATCGAGATCTTAGATAAACACTTAGTCGGAAAGCAATATATCTTTTAGACTTGATGGGGGATGTGAAATGTCATAGTCCAATACGTGAAGTATCTTTATACAGATCCGATTGTCGTGGTCATTATCGAGCGGTAGGATTGTGCAATTTTGGGTTATATTCTATGGGTACATACTCTGAAGATTCTCTTAGATATGGTTTATTTCTTGTTGAAAATGTATCTGGATGGGAAAATTGATGACTATTAACATAAAAAATACTATATTTTTTGCGATATGTGTTTTTCTTTACAATAAATTTTGTTCAATTTTTTCGTGTATTTCGAGGTTTAAACCTCGTTTGCAAAGTTTTTAGATCGAACCACCCCTTTTAGCCGGATGATCTATATATATGTATACGTCTACTATGTTGTATTGGGGCTATAGTCTTATCTTTCATATGTTCCGTAGTCTGAATGATCGATGAGGCTTCAAAGATAACCTGTTAACAAGATAAACCCACCCCTCAAAATGTCCACCTTCTTGGTCGTGTTACAGAAAGCTCCGTTCACTCTCGGGTGTTGCGCCCCCCACCCCTCTTTATTTTCCTTTCTTTCTTCCAAATATTAACTACTCTTTTCTATTGGCCTTTTGGCTAAGATCAAAGTGTAGTATCTGTTCCGATGGATACTGCACCCCATAGACTGGTATTGTCTTGGCCTTGGGAGCTTTATTTACGCCTGTCTATGGGTCTGCCTGTGCAGTTCTAGGAGGTCCACCCTCCCAGGCTTCGCCTCCCTTCTTTGGGGAGGAGTAAGTTTATTGCTTACTGTCTGAGGCGCTCCTACCGGGGAATGCCGACGGGGCTGCCCAGGCAATTTTTAAACCCCACTTTCACGACCCGACCTTGGGTCACATCTTACTTGTGGGAGTAAGATAAAAACTGGCCTTGTGCCTAACTCCTGGAGAGGAGTAAATCAATACTTATTTCTAATGGAGGTTGTTGATTGTCGATTGGATCACTTTCATATTTCGTAATGTTTGCGGGATTATACATGCTATCTTTGTTCTCAATCTAGAGTGTCCCATGTTGGTGAGTTTGATTCCCCGCTCACACACATTAAAAAAAACAACCTTCGATCTAACATTGCTCTTCTGGGGAGTCAAGCTACTTCCTTTCATTTCATATACTTACACGATTAAGGTATGGTTCGTATTAGTCGAATATACGTCCTCAATACAGTAACTTTAAGATGTTATGTGCGATACCTGATGATCGTATGACAAATAGTACAACTTCATTTTCCTCTTCCTAACAGTGGTCAGTAGAGCTGCTCTTCACTTCCTAATCTGTAATGCGATGTTAATATGAAATGTAGAAGGATCTCATTTCTGGGTACCTTTATCCTTTTCTCTTGGTGCGCAGTTATGGTTCACGACTCACACGCATACAGAAATACTGAGATAACTAGAACATATTGCAATGCGTTTAGTTGACAAAATATTCAAATATAAAGAACATATAAATACATTTCTAATTTACAAGGATAAAATAGTATACACAATTACAGCAAATATTATATTGTGTTGCGTGTGATATTAATCTCATTCTTTTCTGTGTTTACACTTTTTTTAATATCCAACATCCCTCTGTCTGTGCATACCAAAATTATCGTGGCATTGCGGAAACAAAACATCGGACACATAGCGACATTTTATACTAATGATTACCGCTTATCAACGCTCGAGAACTACTCGGTGAAAAGGGTTTACATTGTGTATTAGTTGGGCTATGATCGCTGATTGAAAAACGGTTGTGAAATGGGGAGAATATTACTTAATATGTCTTTAGTTTCAAAGAGGACATCTCGAAAAGTATTTGTTCACATCAGACTTGACGATTACTATGATATACTCAGCTGGGTATCGGACTCGTGGTATCTTGTTTGAAATACACTTTCTTCGTACTTTTTGGTACTGAGAGAGACATAGGAAGAGGGTAAGGAAAGGAGGGAGCTAGAGAGAGAGAGAGAGTAGGGGACGTTATTTTGCTGTGGCTGTAGGTCGGTGAGTTATTTATTTATTTTTTACAGAAGGGGTCAGTAGTCTAGGCTTCGTTAAGTACCTACCAGAAACATAACGCTACAGAAGAGACAGCTCAGCAGCATCTCTTGAAAGGGGATCTAGGACCGAGAACAGATCATCTTCAACCAGATTTCGAAGTCGATCTTGTATTCTGTCAAGACAAAATATCGATATGACAGCAGTATTCTGTCTTAGGGAAATGCTGGCTGTTATGCATGCATAATATTTCATCAACACTCGGGTACTATTTGGCTTTCTTTTTTGTTTGTAAAGAAATCGCTCCAGACAAGACATGAAGCTACTTGATGTCAGGTGCTAAAAAAACTAATACTACTTCAAAGGTATAAAAATTAGCTAACAATAAGTGTTAAGAATATATATATACTTACACAGAAAACAGAAATTCTTCCCCCTTTGTCAGAAACACTGCTCATGGAATTTGAGGACTAAAGGACAAAATAAGTGAATCATGATTTACGAGACTTCCGGAAGGAAACCTAAGATCCACTTTCGACTCTCCTTAATTTAGGCTATTTTAATTGCACGACGCGATAAGCCACCGTAATCCTTGACGAAGCATCGTCTGTAATCCAACTCACTGCTAATAAACCTGGCCGATTTTCTTTTCAAAGAACCTCGATATATTTTTTTCCTATTTAGTCCGCCCAACATTCTTTTCTGCCTGCACACTTTCTGATCATACGGATGAGCATACATCCCACTATAGATGCATTAAACAAACAAAAAGGCAACGTCAAACGTAATTTCGTGTGTTTAAAGTAAATAATAAGCGGATAAAAGAAACCCAATCCTAACTACGGGCTTATTATTATCAAAAGGATTTCCGTATTGGGGACGAACTAGACTGGTGCGAGCTTTGGTGATAACTATTCTGCACCGATCGCAGGTGCAAGGAAACAATTTTCCCCAAACAGAAAGGAAAGCACAATCCTAGTTATCGATAATTAAACCCCGAAAGAGCGTCCTTCTCGATGCAAAAAAAACGCGCCTTTTATATGCTATTAAGACGATTTACACACGGGAGAAATCTAGTTTTTGCTGTGTCAACAATAATGGTTGGTGCTACCTGAGATAAAGATTCTCACTAACTACCTAACCTACGATGTGGTTTTCGATGTTATGCAGACGTTTTACAGCATAGAAAAGTAATATTTCAAGCTTTACTAAAAATAAAGTATTTTTTTTTTACTAAAAAACTAGTATGGCTACCCGGCGTTACCCGGGCTTTAAAAATTATGATTATTAAAAGATAAATTCATGAAGAGAGATAAATATGTACGAATGACACATCTATTTCAACTTCGATTGTTCAATGCAAGGTGTGCTCGGTAAAAACATTTTTATTTTTCTTTCCTTAAGCAAAAGTTTTTCAAAGATTAATATCTTATCAGAGGAATTACATAGATAGATAAGTTGGCAGTAAGAAAAGCCAAATTTCAAAATGTGAAAAAATATAAAGCAATGGAGAGTAGGAGGGTGCGTGGAAACATTTGGAGTCTGTCCAGTTGATGAATGTCCGTAGATAAAGTGTCCGATGAAAAGAGATTTAAAGATGGAAAAAATGGTTTCATGAAGGCGGCATTGAGAATGTTTAAAAATGAAGTAAATCTAATAAAAAGATGTTTAGTTGAATCGTAAATGGAACAAACTTATATATATATATATATATATATATATATATATATATATATATATATATATATATACACGTATAGTTTGGCAGCAAATTGTTATTAAGACAGGATTCATTAAAATCCACGGAGTTCTGCTTTTTTGAGATTTTCTTGGTTAGTCGTTCGACTCTTCGAGCGATTTTACGATCGTGTGGTAGTAGCTGGTGCAGTATAGCACCCATCGTTATGGTTTGGGTCAAATCTCGAGCGCTTTCGGACGTCTCGTCCATCTTATATATATATAATTTACAGATTTACGCATCTGATTAAATACAACAAGCATATCTAAGACATTGTTTTCCGTATGATATACAGAGCTACAACACGTATATATATATATATATATATATATATATATATATATATATATATATATATAAGTAAAGCCCCGCGATTCAAAGCCACAAAGAATATATATGTATTTGTATATATATACATGGACGGCGGCACCGGGGGGGGGGGGGAGGGACTGACCCCCCCGCCCCCACACACATTTTGTATTCCCCCCCCCACTTTACGGTCATCAATAATGAAGTTATATATGCATGTGTTTAACCGGCCCCCCACACTTTTCAGGAGAGCCCCCACACTTTTATAACTGTCCCGCCGGGCCTGATATATATATATGTATGTATATATATATGTATGTATATATGTATAAGTATGTATATATATATGTATGTATATATGTATAAGTATATATATATATATATATATATATATATATATAAAGCTTAATAATTGCGCGATGCAACTAAATATGTGCGCTGATTCTTAAGTGCTTGTAGTTTCGCTGATTATCGCAATTCTCTTTTAAATCTCTTACGTTTTCTTTGATCTTGTCGGTTACTTTGTTGGTATTAAGTCAATCAGCAGCTGCCGAGTTCTTTTTTCAGAGGAAACAAGATTCGTCCTTACAAAGTGTAAGAAATAATTCAAAAGTAATTTTCCTTCTTTCGGATTAGAGGATCCGTGGTAGGAAGATACATGCTAATGGGGATAACACAACAGCAGAAAACAACAGAATATCAAAAATCAAACTATACCTCACATAAGTAGATTCGATATTTCGAATTGAATTTATTCGCGGTTTTGGTTTGCATTTTGTCAGATCAATATTATTATTACTGATAACAAAGTGTATAGATATTTTTCAATTGACACTATATTAGTCTTATATTTCAATCGATGTATTGATAGGGGTTCACAGTATAAAATATGCATGTTATTTAACACGTGAAGTGACCACTCTGCTTATATTCGTATACAACAAAATTAACACTATATATATAATATATATAAATAATATATATATATATGTGTGTGTGTGTGTGTGTGTGTGTGTGTGTTAGAGTTAAATGAATTCCGAAAGGAAATCCGGGTATGAGAGTTCACTGTTTTAAACAGAACACAAATAAACTAAAGTAACACGGACTCACATAATCACCGGTGCAATAATTTATTTCGACCCTACGGCCTGTTCAAGCATCCAAGCGAGGTGATAACATTTTTTTAAATAAAAAAACAAACTCACTCGCAAGTTCAATGCACATATCGAGAGAGCGACAACATATTTAATACATATCTTTAAAGAGGGAAAAATGAACTAAGACGTATATTGAAGGAGAGGAAAGTGACAACACATTTAATATCTATATCGCTAGAGAGGAGAGATGGCACAATTTATAGCGAGAAACAATACAGTGAGGGGGAAGAGAACAATACAAATATATAGAGGGGGGAATTGTATGATTTAACACGGAGTGGGTAAGGAAGGTGAGGTATCGAAAAAAGGGGTCAGCTTGTCTAGGTCCCCCGCCGAACCCCAAGCTTCTTCAAATTGTCTCTGAAGGCCGGATATTAAAATTGTTCGTCTGGCGATTGATAATATTCCATCTGTTAAGCTCAAACTTGTCAGAAAAAGTACATGAACAGTTCTCAATTTAAAAATTAACGTATTGTTACCTGAAAAAACAAACGTTCAGCAAAACCCTTGTAACTCACGTGCGACTCTCAGAGGTCCGCCATTTGCAGTCGATAATTCAGAGTTAGCCACTTAAATCGCGCAGCCTATTCCAGTAATTTGAATTGAGTGTTATATTTCTATATTTTCAATTGATGGATGAAAAAACTTAAATGTACTAAAAGATAATTCTCATTGCCAAAATTACTTCATTAATATTGTGATTATAAATTTAAGTCTCTTGAATACAAAACTAAGTGCAGAGTTGATATATATTTTGTATTCCATTTCCATGGAGAGTTTCTTCGATTACTCTCAAAGCAATAACGTTAGTTATAATACCAGCTTGGTTACTTTTAAATCTTTTTCACCTTCATGTATCAGTTTGCTCTCTTCACTGAGGGTCGTACGTAAGTTCAAAGTGTTTTCTTCTGAACGTTTGTTTGTAATGTCCAAATACCTTGTGATTTTTCAAATTGAAAACTTTTCATGTACTTTTTTCTGACGAACCTGAGCTGAACAGATCTAATATTTATATAATAATGTCGTTTCGTTTACTTAAAGCGAAACAATTCGTAAAATAATTTGCACTGAAATGTGTTTGTTTTGTAAAAAAAATAAGATAAATCTTGGATTTTGGATGTAACGGAAATTTACTTGTTTATTTATATATATATATATATATATATATATTAGTGTGTGTGTTTATATAATAGTATAGACGTTCAGATGGATGTGGTGCCTTCGGTCCCATGTTGATGTAGATGAGACGGACCACGGTCAACAATACTGTTTTTTAAGTTGTTATTATAATTCAACGTAAGCTATCGTTAGCCAACCGTGAAACCTAAGATACCATGTTTTTCTGAAATCCTCTAATTTTAAAAATATACTGTTTATCATATAAAATAGAAAAATGAAAAGAACGAGAATTTGAAATAAAGAAATCAGGGAAATAAAGAAGAACAGAATAAAAGAAAAAAAGAATTTTAAAAATTCATAAATCTATGAGAACTGGTCTTAAATGTCTTTAGGAATTTAATCCCAATGAAATATCGCTAAGATTGTTAAATGCATTTAAAGTTAAGGTCTTTCTCCGATTGAAACGAGTTCAAATTGTACCACTTTATAGTTCAAAACTAACGTTGAGAGAAGGATTGTTATCAAGATTCTTAATTATGTTTCGCCTGTGATTAACAGATCAGCTAATGACTATTGCACGATAATCAACATGTCTGAAGTATGAAATCGTTCACGAAAGGCACGTCAATGTTTTTTTATTACACTGATGTTATCTGTAAAGAAGAAAAGTAAAAAATAACGCGGCCTCCAGAGCGCTGTTTTAAACTTCGAAAATGATGGTACTGTAACACCAGAGCTGAAGTATTCTTAAATGACTGTGTATTTCTGCGTCCATTTGGTTTTATTTATTGTTCAACTCCCCGATCTCGGATGACTGTGTTGGGTAGGTTAGGGATGGAATGAAGGCCAACCGGAAATTGTTTGGAGTGGTTGACAGAGGAGGTTTCTTTGGTTCGCCGGTTGCGACTGAACGTCTGGATTTCGAATACGGAATTCGAGAAGAAAAAAAAGAAGGATGTCAGATGATGATTTATGAAATAAATAGAGGAAAGGGTTGACCGGAAGTTTGTATTTGCTGATGTCTGTGATTACTTTTTAGATTGAATCTCTACCGGTTTTTTACTTTGAATTCCTACAGCTGCTGATTTGGGCATAGTAGTGAGAAGACAACTTAAACTAAGACGGGTGTAAGTTAAGTTCAATCAGTTTTGTTTAGAAATTACTTGCCACTCATACACACACATGCATACACAATAATAATATACATGTATATATATATATATATATATATATATATATATATATATATATATATATATATATATATATATTGGTGTGTTTTAAAGTCACATGCTTTTATCTAAATGGATATTTTACGGTTAAGTTTAAAAGGTTTACTGTATAATTCGAATTAATAACCGAATCGCATTCCGACAAGGTTACAGAATATTTTGGCTAAGATCAAAGTGTAGTATCTGTTCCGATGGATACTGCACCCCATAGACTGGTATTGTCTTGGCCTTCGGGGCTTGATTTACACCGGTCTATGGGTCTGTCCTGTGCAGTTCTTGGAGGTCCACCCTCCCAGGCTTCGCCACCCCTCTTTGGGGAGGAGTAAGCTTATTGCTTACTGCCTGAGGCGCCCCTACCGGGGAATGCCGACAGGGCTGCCCAGTCAATTTTTAAACCCCACTTTCCCGACTCGACCTTGGGTCACATCTTACTTGTGGGAGTAAGATAAAAACTAGCCTTGTGCCTAACTCCTGGAGAGGAGTAAATAAATACAGAATAACAGTGACCTTTATAATGAGTTCAGTCGTGACGAGGCTATAGATTGTGTTGTAGGCATAATGTAAGACGGATATATATATATATATATATAAGTGGTGTACTAAAAGCGAACTTTTAGGAAAAGTGAAACCTATTGTGAAGAGTATATAGCTCAATATCCAGGATAGAGCAGGTAGAATGAAGAATAATGGAAAGGAATTAGAGAAGCAAAAGTCAAATCATAATTCAATTCAATTGCACAGAGCAAGGTATATTCCGCAAAAAAGGCAATTTATTCAAGTTAAATTTTCCTTAAGCCAGGCTTTTCAAAGATCAAAATCTTATCATCAGAGGAAGTCGCTGGGATAGATAAGTTGGCAAAGGCCAAGATTTAAAATTTGAAAAAATAAAATAAAAGTTGTAGGGGGAAGAAACACAGGGCAAAATTCTTATATACCTTGCTCTGAGCAATTGAATTGAATTATGATTTGACTTTTGCTTCTCTAATTCCTTTCCATTCTTCTTCATATATATATATATATATATAGATTTAGATTTTTCACTTATAAAATAGATCATTCAGTGAAGACCGGGGTTGTTCCAATAAAAAACAAGCTCGATGATACTCGATTACAGAGTACAGAGCATTTATATGTGATTTTATGAAGGCTTACCAAAGCATTCCTTTCAAGACACCAATGATCACCATTAAAGATATTTTTTCTTACAAATACTATTTATTCAAATTAAATGTTTTTTCCTACACGTGTTTCACTACCAAGCAGTTACTTGCTTGGCAGATCATCAGGGAAATTAAATGTCTGGAATACTGGTTTCAACTGCCGACAAAACACAATGTGGCGTTGTAATAGTTGAGGTCACTTAAGAAGAGAAGAGGAAAAAAATAAAAATAAAAATAAAAGTCAAACTTAAAAAGCAAGGAAGAACAACGATAAGAAAAGAAAGTCCTAGAAAAGTCTTAGAAAAGTAGCTTCTTTGATACTCGATTACAGAGTACATAGTATTTGTAAGAAAAAATATCTTTAATGGTGATCATTGGTGTCTTGAAAGGAATGCTTTGGTAAGCCTTCATAAAATCACATATATATATATATATATATATATATATATATATATATATATATATATATATATACACCCATGTCAAATTGTATTCACCTACAGACGACGTCGTTTCGAGCTAATTTCTCTCTTCTGTGTATGAAGTAATAATTTCTGATGCCCATGTGGTGCACACTCGGTTCAGAATGCGCGCTTTCACCCTACCATCACGGTTATTTCTAAATCTAAATTCTTAAACACACATATACAACTGCCGGGGAGTGATCCATGTGTCTACATAAAAGCTTGGCATTATAGCTGGTTGTTGTTAGCAATATAACTTACTAGAGTGCTCAACTCAAGCGTATATATAAATGAATAAATGCGGTCTATGTTTAATTAATTTAACTTACTTAATACGCGCACGATATTTTTTACACCGTTTATATAGATGTGATATCAGATTCGCCACTGTTACTAATTAACATGTTGGTGTTGTAAAAGGTAATTTTTAGCAATTGACTATTATTTGTTATTGTTTTATTAAGTAAATTATTTACATTTTAATATAACACATGTCCTTTTTCGCAATATTTAAAAAATATTTTTGAAACATTGGTTGCTCTCCAGAAAAAAAGGACCGGCTCGGTGTTTGTAAATTGCCAGTGAACACATACATTTGTTTCTTCTCTCTTTTATCTTTTTAAGGTTACATTTAAAAGGTAAATAAAGGTTTCGAAATTACCAAAATGTTAACAGTGCCTGTTGTAAAATTGTATTATTTTAAACTAGCAGAGCGACCCGATATTGCCCGGGGGATAGTAATTTATTTTTATCAATAACAATTGATTTCCTACTGTTGTCACACGCGAGGTAAATCTTAATGTACAAACCAAAAACAACTAATCGAGGTGAAACTTACCCTAACATCACACAAACCTTAACCATAACAACAACACCAACAGAAAAAAAAATAAACACATACGCGAGTTATATCTGACTAAAAAAAAGTAATAACCGAGTAAAGTTTTAAAAAATGCAAGATAAGTTTTTTAGAAAAGAAATTAATCTCATCTCCCTCGCACTCTTTCTCTCTCTCTGGCGCTCTCTTTTTCGCCCTCTTTCCTTTTTCTCTCTCCTGTTAACGACGCCATATAATTATGTATTTTTAAAATTTTTATTTGAAGCAATAGTTTTGCCGATAGTATAAGAATGAATGAGATGCTGAGAAACGATACTACACTTTGAATGATTCATTTGCACAAAATATAAACATTCAAATTACGAACAAATAAAGCAAATTAAGCATAAGGCGATGAAAGTGTATGAAAAAGTGGGGGGGTCGTCGGTTATCTTTTGTTAACTGTTAAAAAAATGTCTATCTTACTCACAACTAAAAGAATCTCAGACACAACAATACCACATTTACTCTTGGAGGGTGTATCCTACTAAAAATATCTTAACATTGTTGAATTTGTTTTCATAAATACTTTCATTTACAGAAATTAATTGAATTAAAATGCCTAGTAAGCTTTAGGGAAACAATCTAGAAACTATAAAAAAATATGTGTTTTAAACTCGGCATTTATAAATCAATACATTATCTTTTAATAGGGGCAGGTTAGTGTCGTATCGGTTCTGTTGTCATAAGGCCGTCGGTACAGGGATTTTAAAATCTTCCCAGGTATTACATTATCCTGTGAGGGAGGGTTAATGTAGTATCTGTTTTTTTTTCTCATGAGTACATCTTCCCAGGGATTACCTTATTTGGGGGTGGGGCAGGTGGTAGTATAGTATGTTTTCTGTTGCCATGATACTATATTAACAGGCATTACCTTTTGCTTTTATGCAGAAATCCTCCCAGGTATTACCTCCTTCATTTTCAAATGGGTATTGTAGTACATGTACTGTTATTATGATACCATCCTCCCAGCAATTATCTCCTCCTTTGAACATTAGTGTAGTATATGTTCGTTAATACCTCCTCTTTTGGCGTTCAGTGTATGTAGTTCGTTCATTATGATTTCAACCTCCCAGCCTAGCAAAAGAATACGAATAGAGGGAGCATATATTTGCTAGTATATATATATATATATATATATATATATATATATATATATATATATATGAGAAATGAAAAAGGAAAAACCAAAATATGTGTTTTCATGTATTCATGAACGTTTCCTCTTTATTTGTAAGACTTTCTCAGGATGATAATTTTAAGAAAAATGTAATGCAAGTACATGAAAATATTGGGTTGACATGATGGGTTAATGAGAAGAAGTAGTAGCCTGTGAATATAGTATAATGGCAACAGAACGCAATATTTCTATGTACTTGCATGACATTTTTCTTACAATTATCATCCTGAGGAAGTCTTACAAATAAAGACGAAACGTTGATGAATACTTACAAAAAACATATTTTGTTTTTTTCCTTTTTCATTTCTCATTACGTCATTTCCTTTCTCATATATATATATATATATATATATATATATATATATATATAATGGCCAACTGTATCGCCGTATCATAAGTATATGCGTGGGTAGATGGCAAGTGTTTGTGAAGGGATCTAAATTCATAGGTCGGCCTACTGACTAACCTGAGTGATTTGAAGCAGTTTATGCAATTTGAACTTGTATTTCTATTAATAGCAGTAAATTAACACATCTTACATTCACTATATTCCGACCACTGGAGAGTAGCTTTTCAGCTGTCAAACCAAAGTGATGTTGAACAGTGCGTAGGTGATTTACAGAAGAACTCTATTACCATTGGGCATCTTCTAATGGACAACGCCTGAGTTTTGCGTCAATCTGGTTGTGTCGATAGATGGAGAGGATTGGAAGTAATTCACATCCATTAAAACACACACTTTTATTCAGGTTATAGCAGAGGTTGACGATTCCTCAAATGTTTATGATGAGAATTCTCAACTATCAGACGTTGTGATCGCTTTTATGAGTATATCTACGCATGAATAGAACTGAATAACGTCTTGAAACGGCTCTATATATAATGTTTATTTAGTGATTGTTTTGCTATTTCTTTTTTATTTGTTTGACTATGAAATCTCACTAGTATTTTGTATATAGACTCTAATAATCTTATCTATATATATATATATATATATATATATATAGGCAAACATTATTAAATAACACGGAGTAGTTTTGTTTGATGCGACTTTTTTATTTTTTCAATTGTCCATCTAATGTTTCGGTCAAATTGATGTAAATATGATCCATGGGTTTCTTGTTCCATTCTTTTTTCT